>CAIGRP010085705.1:0-11919 GCA_903798385.1 Fraxinus cuspidata | reverse complement strand
CTTTATTGAATAGATACTTAGGGTTGAAGTGTTGTTCTTTATTTGATGTATGGGATTGACGTAGGATGATTCAAGTCAAATTTGTCTAGGTTGGTTCACGTGTATGTTCGAATGTGCTAGTGAATTTTTGTTTCGATGTGAATATATGTGTACGTTAACTCACCAACGAACTAGCATGATCAAACAGAATTTCATATTTTTACATATTTTTATTATTATTGTGAAATCCAAAGGGGATATCATGACAAAAAACCGGTTAAAAACTTCAAATGAATGATGCAATCTAGAAAATACTTGTCCATGTAGAAGAATATGAGTAGTTCAATTAAGTGAATTTATATTCTCACATTTAGTTAGATTTAATTGAATCTATTGTGTTCTTCCACTTAAACTGGTGATGCCAAATAACATTACTCAACTCAAATAGATTTAAGGAATAACCTGAAATTGGATTAGACTAGCTCTTCCAAAAGTTTGCCAAATACCATCTCGCTTCTAATAGTTTACATGTAATGGAAGATTCCCATTTTTTTTCCGAGCACATCAATAAATTAGACAAAAAATTAATACTATAGGTTATTCCTTTTCAAGATTGAACATCGGGGATATGATTGATACACATTATGACTAGGTAGTATAAATGTATAATATTCCATCTAAATATTATTCAGTAATTTCTTGACGGCCTTACCAAACATGTCAAGTGCTAGACTGCATATATAATAGGTAAAAAGGCATGTATACACATCATATACAAGAAGTTAGATATGTATTTAACTGAGTATGAAGCAATTGTAAGAGAGAATTAAAAGAAAACCACTTTGATCATGAGAAAAAAACTTTGTGCGAGTCAAGTCACTTTTCCCTTTAAATATAGTGGTATTCAAGGAATTGTTAAGAGGTGAAGTTGTCAATATGTTGCAACCACAACTTCTTAAACTCAGCACAAAGTTTACAGTCAATAGAGGCCACAAATGAAGGTATTTATATCGTTGTGAAGACGTGGGAAAAATCAAAAGGATAAAAGGGCATTAATCTTCATTTATCAAGCAATAAAACGAAGAGAATTTTAGACAATTTTTCAACATAGCATGAGACATAACATAACACCAATGCGCAAATGAACAAAAAATGTGTAAGGGTGAAAATGTCATAAAAAAAAAGAAAAAAAAAGAAAGGTAGTGACTTTTTTCGCAATAATAATGAAAGGTATGGACATTATGTACTAATTACCTCATTTCATAATTTTATTTGGGACTCATTTGCATTTTTAAAAAAAATTTGGGACTACAGTTGCAATTATTTTTTCTCTTTTTATTTTTGTTTTATTTAAAGAGAATGATATATTCGTTATTTTCAAATTTTAATTGAGAAAATAGATAAAAATGACATTTTGCGCAATAAATGTGAAAATAAGGGTAAAAATGTCAAAAAAATAAGAGATATATGCGTTTTTCACAATAATAGTGAAAGATTGAGATATTATGTGCTAATTATCCTTTTGAGAAATGCCATTTTCTTGTACTTTCTTATTGATGCTAATAATATCATTTGTTGTGTTATGGTTATATTTGGAGCCCACTTTAGATCCTATAGCCTCAGCCCAGCCCAATAAGATAACATAATTCTCAAATAAAGCCCAATTAAGTTCATTAGCCATTGGGCAGATTACACAAACAGAGCAAAAATAGTGGAGTCAATTGATAAATACTAATTTTGTTAAATATTGCAAAATTACAACATAGACCCCGTTTAAAGGAAAATACGATGAAATTTTGGAATTCCTACGTTTAGTAATTTCCTACACTATGTCAATTATGTTATCGTGTATATAACTTGTTGATAATCTGAATTTGTAAAAGTTAGTTGAGTTTGTTAGTCTAATGGAAATACCTTCACCAACCACTTTTCCGATGGATCACTAAAACTCCAATCATGAGAAAGAAAAAATAATTTTTATTTCCATCAAGGGCTTCAACGATCACTCTATGTTTGGTTGCTGAAACCAAACATGAGCGACCAATCTTTAGATGCTAAAGCTAATACTTTCATCGATCACTTTCAGATTGATAGTTAAAATCTTAATCAAACACTAAAAAGAAAAAGGAAAAAAGTAGAGTTTATTACCGCCAAGGACTTTAATGACAACTTCTTGTTCCGTTGATGAAATCGACCATCATCAACTAATTTTTGATTGCTGAAGGGTATATAATATTAGATCTCTCTTGACGCGCCAAAATCATTACCAACTAATATTTGGTCCGTGAAAGTGTCTTATAACAACTAATTTGTTTTGAGCACTAAATCTTTGGTTGATGTGGTCCATATTTTTCGTAGTATTTCCAATTTCATCATTTATTCTTGATTTAATACACAGACAACTATATTTATGTTCCTATTGTATTCTCCTATTCACATACACAAATACATGTACATTTCCATCCACATATCTTACATATATATTATTATTATATTCTATGTATTGCTATGAGATCATCACCAATGTCAGCCCCTATTTGTCTATCATTATTTCATTTTTTTTTTGTAAAATTCATTTTTAATCATATATTCTCACGATAAAATAAGTAAATTAAAATTTTTTTTCCTACTTTTTAACCACATTCTCCCAAAATTCACTATTCTAAAACTCATTTTCCCTAAAAATTAATGTAGATTTGACCTAATGTAGAGAATCTTCTTATACTTCAATACTTATTTATTCGCTTCTCTAAATTTTTAATATCTTATTTAGTTGCAATGTGTCCAAACAATTTGTTGTAACTAATGGATCGAATAACTTGTTTCCATTACAATTTTGATAGGTGGAAATTAAGTTTGCAAGCAAAAGATCTGTTTACATTGAGATATAATTTTAAATTTCGAGAATTGGCAATTATGCTCAATATGACTAAATTTTGATTATGAAAACTAATTCTTAGGTGAATACTATAAAAAATTTATATTTATTATGGAAAGTAAACTAAAAATCTTATATATTAATAATTCAAGCTTCATCAAATTTGCAAAGAGGACATAAGCAAATAAAATAAATTTAAAAAGACGTGCCAAATTAGCACCAAAGCAACTGGTGTAAGGTTCGATCGTGCCTAGAAAATAATGACAATTTTATGTTTTTGAAATGATTGGAACCCACCAACGAAATCAAGTATGACTGCTTCATATCTAACAACCACAGAAGGAAAAAGAAAAATTAAAATTAAACCGGCAACATTAGTCACGCTAGTTTTTTTTTTTTTTTATATTGGATTAGACAAAATTAAAGAATTTGTAATTCTTTCTTTGTAATCTTACATGGTATTACTTTTGATTTCCGCTTTATTTCTTTTTAAAGATACATCGTTAATGTAGATCATGCTTAAAACTTTCGGTGGTGTTTGGTATATATTATTTCTTTCAGTTCGACAAGAACGGTGTCAAAAGGAAATATTTAGTGTACATATAATGTAGGACAATATTAAGCCCCTCTTTGGTTTGGATAAAAACTAAGCCCCAGTTTGTTAAGGATTAAAATTCAGATTTTAATCTAAATGAAAGTCGGTAATTAATTTTAATCACATATTTTCATAGGATCTACAAATTTTTAACAATACATTTTATCAATTTTTATCAAAATCTATTAAAATTTTGATTTTAATCACTACCAAACAGGGCTAAATTTGTAGTATTTTCTTATAAAAGTTAATGAAATATATCGTTGAAAAGTTGACAAAAGTAATAAATATCATGAAATGTATGATTGAAAGTGAATTTTAATAAGAGATGGCAATACAAGAGCTAAGTAATATAATAAATAAGATTTTAACTTTTTTTTTTTTAATGGAGTCGAAGAGGGTTTGTTTGAGTATCTAGAATTAGTGTATATTTTCTACTAAGAAAACACGGAAACAATAGTCAAAGAATAATTTCTACCGTAAGAGAAATTAAATACATTTTCAATTAAGAACAAGAACGCGTATGTCAACCATTGATTTCTTACCTATTCGCTACCACCAAATGTGAATAAAATGAAAATTATATTAAAGAAACAAAATTCTCTATCAAACTTAGCTGTATGCAGTTGTTTATCTCCCTTCCTCGGAAACTCCTTTGGAACATGTCAACTACGTCTAGCATTTTGTTACCTTTATAAAGCCTTGATCACAAAATATCAAACATACATTTCCTTCTGTCTCAAGATTTTCTTCTTTCTCTCTAAGCCCTAAAAAATGTTGTTCTCGAATCGTGCTAGGGCTCTTAGGATCTCAATGTTCATGACATTTTTGTTGGCCGCCATGGCCGGTAACTTCTTCCAAGATGTCGATATCAATTTTGGTGGTCCACGCGCTCAAATACTTGATGGCGGCCAAGTTCTCACATTGTCCCTTGATAATAGTTCGGGTTCGGGATTTCAGTCCAAAAATGAGTTTCTATTTGGAAGGTTTGACGTGCAACTCAAGCTTATAGCTGATAATTCAGCTGGCACCGTTACCACATTTTATGTAAGTCTAATAATTACTTTTGTATAAGCGTATATAAATGGAAGGTAGTTCAACATAGTATTAGTGTATCAGAGCATATAAATGTCGAGACACTACGTTTTTTTCTAACAACTAAACCTTTTAAATGATTTTCAACAAATTTAAATGAAATTGCTGATAATTTATGACTTAATTGTTCAAACCGGATGATCATATAATTTTGCAGCTAAATATTTATTTCATTTGCAGTTATCATCTCCAGCTGGTCCAGGCCATGATGAGATAGATTTCGAGTTCTTGGGAAATGCTTCTGGTCAGCCATATACAGTCCACACTAATATTTATGCCCAAGGGAAAGGTGATAGGGAACAACAGTTTCGCCTTTGGTTCGACCCGACATCAGCCTTCCATACCTACACCATTCTCTGGAACCCACTACGAATAATGTAAGCTGTTCTTTTTTTTCTTAAAATTTTCTTGATCATATAGTCGTCGTACACTTTCTCCCTCGACCGTACACATGTATTTTTGGTCTATTAGGCATTCTAAATACACAAGGACGGACCCAGAAAGAATGTTCTGAGGGGCGAAACCAAAAAATTTTGAAAAAAAAAAAAAAAATCTGAAAACCTAAAAAACCTGGACAAAAAAAAATAATAATAAAAAAATCTGAAAATCTGAAGAAAAATCGGGAATTTGAAAATTGAGTGGGGTGGCGGCCCCCACTGGGCCTCATGTAGGTCCGCCCCTGTATATACATATCAATTGCATAATAATCCTATATTTATGAAGGATTATTTAGCAAGGTGTTTTTTATAAGACTACAAACTTAGAGGCTTGAGACTTAGCCGGTTAGCCCTGTTCAGTTTAGATACAAATCAAATTTTTAGTAGATTTTAATAAAATTAGTTGATGGAATATGCGATTAAAAAGCTGTGAATCCTTTAAATTGTGTAATTAAAATTAAATGCGGACTTTGAATTGGATTTTAATGAACTTTTTTAGTGGGACCAAATAGGGCTTAGTATGAAAAATTGTAGCCACGAGTGGATGCAAGTTTTATATTGAGGGTAAACCACATTGAAAATGTGTGCTAGCTTATAAAACCCATAACAATTTTATTAAATTTTTCAGGTTCTTGGTGGACAACATCCCTATTAGGGTTTTCAACAACTATGAAACAAATGGAGTTCCATTCTTAAAGAATCAGGCAATGAGACTATACGCAAGTTTATGGAATGCCGACGACTGGGCAACACAAGGTGGACGAGTGAAGACAGACTGGACAAAGGCCCCATTCACTGCCTCTTATAGGAACTACAATGCCAATGGCTGTGTTGTCAGCGCATCGGGAAATTCTTGCAACGGAGTTTTGAACAATCAGGCATGGCAAACTCAGGGACTCGATGCCAATGGCAGAAACCGGATTCGTTGGGTCCAACAGAGTTACATGATCTACAATTACTGTGCTGATGGTAAAAGGTTTCCTCAGGGTCGTCCTAAGGAATGCAGACTTCCGAGGTTCTAAGAATATGCAATATCAAACCTTGTATCATGGATATTTGATCATTTTCCAAGTTAATTTCTTCATTCTTTAATTGCATAAACTAAATATTTGAGTCTTTTGGAATTATTTCCACTTGTTTTTCTGAATAAAAAGAAACATTGTACTGCAGAAATTGTTTCTTCTTTGTATTTTATGTATGGAAGGATTTTACTTCTTAATTGTGTGGTGATGAATTATCCAAGACTTGTTTGTTATAATTTCCACTTGCAGAAGGAACAAAAAGGATACTCTTTTCTAATGATTTTCAATATTCCAGCATTTGTGTCTTTATGGCCTAATTTATTAAACTTTTTTTTTTTGTCGAAAGTTAAGTTTATGGCTCCCGTCTAGCGTCTGCATTACCAGGTCCACGCACCTATCACAAGGGGCCAGCTGGTCCCCGGCATTACTAGGGCCATGTTGGCCGTGGTAAAGGGGTTTAACCCGTTATTAAGACCCTGAGGACGGCTTTAGTGAATTTAATAAAAGAAAAACAAATATCATCAATTGAATATTCAACAAATGGAGGATGGTGGTTAGCTAATTTCGTAAGTATGAATAATTAAGCGGAACTTTTAGGCATAGTTTTCATGATTTAAAAGTGGGTCTTGAGGAATTATTTTCAACAAAAAAGAGTCCGAGACCCCCTTCCACAAGGAAGTTTTCGCAACTCGAGGGTCAGCGAAGCAACAAAGGTTGTCCGAAGCAGAGGTTTTTCATGTCTTGTACCTGGAAATAAAGCTGGAACTGTTACAACATTTAATGTGAGTCTTAATATGTTTTCAGAATTTCATTTTTTCATTGGACTTTCATTATAATCTAAAGTGTTTATTATAACAGCTAATTATTTCTTCCATAAATTTGCAGTTATCTTCTCAAGGGACTCAAACAAGATTCATTTTGAGTTTCTGAAAATTTTTCTGGCCAGCCACACACATTTCATACCAATGTTTATACTTGTGGAATAGGCAATAAAGAACTAGAGTTTCGGCTTTGGTTCGATCCAACTACATCTTTCCTCAATTATTCGGTTATTTGGAACACAAAAGGCATCATGTAAGGCCTTGAATGAAATTTTGTTACAATAGTTGAACCACATAAAACTTTTAAGGTTCCTCCTCACTGCCACCCATTAATAAAAATTATGCACATCGATCAACACTTTGATGAAAAAGTGAATTTGATCTTCACGTGTAGAGGATCATAAATGTTTTTTCATCATGGGCTATTATCTTCTTCGTGGATAACATCCTGATAAGAGTACTTACCAACCTATGAGGGTTTACCGCAGCTTATGGAATGCGGACGATTGGGCAACACAAGGTGGAAGAATCAAGACGGACTGGACTAAAACTCCATTTATTGCCTCATACAAATTTCAATGGCGATGACTGTGTATATAGATTAAAGGGTGAATCTTGTGCTTCGATAACGGGTGATCCTTTAAACAAAGAGGCATCAAAATCTCCAACACTTGGTGCTAGACTGCGATGGGTAGAACAAATTAAAATATATGATATATAACTATTGTACTGATTTTTGAAGGTTTCCTCAAGGATGCAACCTTATTAGGAGACTGTTAACTCTTTAACATTCTTAATTACTAATAATGTCAATGTGCCTGGATCTTTAAGCATAAAACTGAAATCTTGGACCTGTAACAGAGAGACGGGTTAAATATAAATCGCAATTCAATAAATCATATATTTGTCATTTATTTCAGATTATATATTTATTTCTATAAAAGATTTAATGAAGGATTTTGAGATGGATTATAATCCAGAGACTTCTTACCCTACAAAATTCATTATTGTATCATTTTCTAAAAATTTTCAGTGACACAAGTGAAAATGTTATCAATAATAAAATCCATCGTTAATTTCGCCTTCTTGAAAATAAAATATGAAGGTATATGTTAAGGGAGAGATCAATGCCTAGTTCAAGTAGTAAGAATGAAATTTTATTGGATAAGTGAACTTGGATTGAATCTTAGTTGAGAGAAATGGTGAATTTTGTTTTTTAATAAATGGTGTATGTCGAAGGAAGAACTTCTATTCTCTTGTCAAGTTCAAAAAGCTTTCCCAAAAAAAAAAAAAAATAAATAAAAATTAACTTATGTTTAATCTAGGAAACTAATTTACTTAAGAATCGTAATGGCCTACGGGAAAAAAGTTCTAATCATAGCTAATGAAATCGGACTAAATAAGTTGTTTAATTCGGAGAGTGACAGTCCAGCAACAAAGCTAATTGGGTCACTTTACTTGACTATTATACAAAAGAATCGGTCAAAAATCGTTCAAATCAGACGATTTTGTGTAGACCCATTTGTATTAATCAATTTTTGTTGGATGATAATTTTGGAAGATCAAACATGAGACATCAAATAAACTACGTGGTTCATTATGCTGCGCCTCAAGAGAAGTCAAATAAAATTTTAACTTAAAAAATATATGAAAGCTAAATAACGCAAAAGAAGATTACTTAACATTGTCTACTAATTTTATCGATGAAATTATGGAGTTTAGCAGATTCAAAATGAAAAAGAGTGCTGCGGAAATAGACATTACCGGCGGTTGGAGGAGGTGGCTGTGAGGCGGCGTGGATGAGGAAACTTTAGGCGGTTGCAATCGAGATAAGTTGTAGGTAAATAAAGTGAATTTTGATTTGAGTATAGGATTATAAAGGATTTTGTTAAAATAGACGGGGCCGTTAATTTATTTTAATTTAGGGGTCGAAATTGTTTATTAATTTCCTTTGTCAAATACAATTGTAGGAAAGCCCCTATTTTTATGTATGGTGGTACAGTTTTGAGAATACCAAATTTTCATCTTCATCACCTACGACAATGAAGAGGGAAAAGGCACACCAATTTATAGGGAAAAAAATCTTCAATTCTTGACCTATGGTATGTTTGATGGATATTATTGAGAAAAAAAAAGTTATTGTTGTGATGAAAAATATTATTTAATTGAAGAATATATGGTTGAAAATAAGTTTTGAAAGAATTTATTTTTAAAGAATATGTGTCAAATATGGGCCTAATGCAATTTGGTGGACCAACTCCAAGGAATAATTCTGCCAAATTTATATTACTGTTCAAATTGTGACTATTTGGCATCTTTTTCTACAATTCAAATAGTACAAGTAATTTTGATAATCCTAATTTTAAAACTTATTAAAAAAGACAGTTTTATTTTGGCTCTTATTTAGGAAATTTGACCACAGAAGTGTAGGGGTAGAAAGCAATTTATAGGGTAGTTGGTTAATTCTAGGATTGTATAACATGTTACATGAATTTAACATTATAAGAGAAATAAATAATCAAATGAGAAAAGACACAAAGTACCATAATCAAGTCACATAAAGCAAAGTTCCAACAATGACGTTCGATCACCCCCAACATGGACAGAAATATTTAGAAGAATAATGTTAAATTGTTAGAGAGGTTGACATAATTTTTTACATAATGTCACGTGACATTCTATTAGTAGACTGTTTAAATATAGTCAATTTTTTCATCCAAACAGATATTGCTAACATCTATTATGCCAAGGTATACATCAACATCTTTCTGGTAAAGTGGCTTTACCCTATTTAAAATGCTCAATCCACACCTTAACCGTGCCAAGAAAAAAAAACATATAAATAGTCTATTCAACTTGTCGAAAAACGTACATAACTATATTAACAATTCTCAAATGAGCATCGAAAATGCTAGAGGACATAGCGAATGCCTTTCTTGCAAGTCCCCGAGCACTGCCAAATTCTTGATCCAAGGACAAATTTATGTCGCCATGAATTTGAATTTTCTTTATTTTTTAAGTATCTTATTCGACACAGCACCATGTAACAAGCAAAGTGTAAAAGCATCTTCTTTGGTGCTTATCATTGTGAGAAGCAAGCAACTAAGAATTCATTAAACAATGGACAAATTCCAGTTATCACTTTAGGCTTTAACTGTGGAATTTTCCAAAAGTCATACCTTTACGCGTAAACTGAACCAGCTAATTTTGGCCAACTCACTAAATTATTCTGTCCAGCTCAAATACACTGTCCGGTCTCAACACGGAAACTTCCTTCTGATCAAGGTCTCCCCCATCCCACCTCACAAAATCAAATATATAAGGCAGTTTCATTTCATACTTTACTCATAACAAAAACACCTTCACTCTTCCTCCCTTTCTCTCCTTCTCTCTAGCTACATTTCTTTTTCAGCTGCAAAAATGGCAACGTTTTCAAATTCCAAACTTCTATTGAATCTGGCAGTTGTCTTAGTTTCTATTGTCACGACTTCTTTGGTGACCCCTTCTGCTGGAAGTTTCTACAGGGATGTTGATATAAACTGGGGTGATGGTCGCGGTAAGATAATGGAGGGTGGCAGGCTTCTAACGCTCTCCTTAGACCAATATTCTGGTTCTGGATTTCAGTCCAAGAATGAGTACCTTTTTGGAAGGTTTGATATGCAACTTAAACTTATTCCTGGAGACTCTGCTGGAACTGTAACCACATTTTTCGTAAGTATTTCATTTTCCCTTCACTCACGACGATCTCTCTTTTCTTGATATCCATGATTGAATTGTTTATTTTGTCGTGCAGTTAGCGTCTCAAGGAACTGGTCACGATGAAATTGATTTCGAGTTTCTAGGCAATGCCTCTGGACAACCATATACTGTTCATACCAATGTGTATTCTCAAGGAAAAGGGAACAAGGAGCAACAATTCCATCTCTGGTTTGATCCAACATCAGCTTACCACACCTACTCCATCGTCTGGAATTCACAACGAATCATGTAAGTCAATGTATAAAGCCCTCAAGTCTCATTTTCATTAATCATCAAAATATAAGTAAATTAATACTAGTTCTCTTGGTTATGAATTTCAGCTTCTTGGTGGACAACATTCCTATGAGGGTATTCAACAACAACCAAGCAATTGGCATTCCATTCCCAACAAACCAGCCCATGAGAGTATACTGCAGCTTATGGAATGCAGACGATTGGGCGACACAAGGTGGGAGAATCAAGACTGACTGGACAAAAGCTCCTTTTGTAGCCTCTTACAGGAATTTCAATATCAATGGCAATATCTGTGCATCTGGATCGAACGTTGGATCTTGTGCTTCCAAGTCTGTTGATTCCTCTAATTCCGGGACATGGCAAACTCAAGAATTGGATGCACAGGGAAGAAATAGACTTCGTTGGGTGCAACAGAAACACATGATTTATAATTATTGTGCTGATGTTCCAAGGTTTCCTCAAGGCTTCTCAGCAGAATGCAAGCGTTCAAGATTCTAACAATATTGTGCACTGTTTCATATTTCGATTCTTCTGTCATTAAAATATACATATAAATATTAATTCTTTTATTCTTATATTCATTTATTCAAATGTAACGTTGTATTGACTATTGATTTTAATAATGGGAAATAAATTTGATGTCTTTGTTGTAGAAAGATTGTCAAGTTGCTTTTCACAGCTTATACTCTATTGAATGACTAGCATTTCTCATTACCATTTGCTATACCATAATGGCGTTTGTTATTCATTATTTAACAGTGACAATTATCACTCAAATTTTCACCTTTTGTATTTTAGGACTCAATTGATTAGATTATCATTGAGAAAAGTGTCACAAGTGGAGTTTCATTTGGAAAAGTCTTGAATTACTACTTACTAGGAGATTAATTATAGGATTATTTTCATGTGAAATATTTCTTTCTCATTCATTAGTAAAGTTGCTTAATTTTTATCCCAGGATGAAGAGGAGTAGATAGAGAACGGAAACATGAACAAAAATGGAGAACGCTAAAATTAGGCTTGAAACACGCATATAATACACTTTCTTAAAAACGATATTTGCGTCTTCTCGAATTGCTTTTAGGATTTTTGACAAATA
>CAIGRP010085694.1:0-15992 GCA_903798385.1 Fraxinus cuspidata | reverse complement strand
ATTTTTCCAACAATCTTTCCAACATAAATAGATAGAATTTCAAGTGCAATATAATACCAGTGCCTAGGAAATGTTCTCATTAAATGATACATTTTCTCAGCCTCACTTGTATATTTTTCCAAATGCATCACTTCTAAACGCATTACTTCGAGATGTTTAATATGTTGTAAAAGGTTATGTTGTGAATCCATTTTATAGTTCCAAAAAGCATGTATTCTTTCAACACGTTCCACAATCCATGCTTTCCTAGCGTTTCATCTAAGGATGCTAAAAGTGTACATAGATCCAGGCATATTTGATTAAGCACAAAAAAAGTGAAAACAAGTCACAATGAATTAAATAACCTAATCAAAACTTACAACACCCATGAACTTAGAAAATTTGATATTCTAAATACCCTCAAATTTTTTTTCAATTTTCAAAAATTCGAGAGCATTACAAAAATTAACTCCCACTAGATAAATACCACTTAATAAATATTCTTGATTTTATAAAAAAAACTTTCAGAATTAAATAAGTTAAAAAATATTTTTAATACTTTTACAAAATTATCTTAAATCATTAAATGTAAACAAAAAATTAAATTAAATTAACAATATAAAAAATATTTTAATTGCACAGAAAAATCAAGAATATTACAAGGACCAATTTGAAAGTTCCAAGATTGTGATTGGGTTTTTTCCATTTTTATTAAAAAAACCAGGACAAGTCGCGCTCCCAACAACATGCAGACACGAAGCGTGCCACACACTTGCAACATCTTATACCAATTTTTTTTCCATCGGTCATTCCAACTAATTTTGACGTTTTTAGTTCAACTGTGCAGTCAGATTTTACAATATGAATTTTTTAAGTCTGCATTTGGAACACCAACATGTCTAACTGAGAGTGGGATTAAAATTTTGTTACTATTCATCATCTTCTAAAACATGCAAAAAGTTCAGAATTTCAACCAAACTTCGAGAAGTCATAACTTTTTCATTTCAATGCCAAAATTAGTCACTAAATGGAAAGCACGAAACGAAGTATAAAGTAAATTATCAAGTTATGAAATTTCGGGTTGTTAAACTGGGGCTCCATTTTGCTCCCAAAATACAAAGCAAAACAACATGATTTCAGACATCTTCTACATATTAACATGAACATATGGTATAAATTTCACAAATTTATGTGGAATATATCATAACTTGCCATTAAAGGTGCTCAAGTTGATAGAAAAACGACATACATGTATTTTCGTCACATTAAACCATTTTTAGTATGTCATTAAGCAAGAAAACAACCTACTTAGACTTTAATACCACTTTAAAATGTATGAGCCTACTTCTAACCAAGTTTGAAGTCTTAGAACTTAAATTTTCCAATAAACAGTGGTTGAATTACTTTCCTTTTTGTCCACAATCCAAGAATCGAATTTGAGATATTATTGAAGTAAAATCAACTCACCACCCTCATGTATTTTCAATGCCATCTATATACTTGAATTTGCATTTTGTCTTGTGGTTTTGGAGGGTTGGGAGTTATATGGAGTTGTAGATGGTGGGAGGATAAGTTTTAGATTTAAGCCTCAACTTTCTCAACGTTTCTCTCCAAATTATTTGCATGTAATTCAGGTTGGGTCAACCCACATGAATGACACATTTTATACCAATAGAAATAAGCTCCCCCTACAAGCTTTCTGCTTATTCTTCACTTGTGAATGACACTTTATTGATTTATTGGTTCATTAGGTTGTAGATCTTTTCATTTAATCCCTTTTAGCATAATGAAGTGCCTGGAAATTTTGCTTCGTCCATTACTCTCTTGTAGTGATAAAGTAAGGATGACCAAGACTAGAGCTTTCTTCTACTTGAAATAAAGGTATCAAGGTGTTCCCTCGTTGCCCTCTGATGCTTAACTTAGCAAATGTAGAGAGAAAATATGATTATAAGGCTTTAAAACGTACAACATAAAAGCATATATGTATACAGATGACGTCTATTGACATCAAAAAATACGCCAATAGAATTCTAACCACCTCTCTTCCACTTAGATACTATTTGCACACTCAAACACCCTGTCAGGAGGCAAAGATCGCCAGTAAAAAAAAAAGATCTGGTGATCGTTTACACTCTGTAGGTGATGTGAACTCACGTAGCTAAGAACTATGAAACCCATGATTAGATTGAAATCGAACTCAAGATAACCAGAATAATCAAAGTTTTGGATTTGATTCGAAAATAACGAATCAAAATAACCAATAAAACATAAACGAATGTTGACAATTTTGATTGAATATTTTAGAATCTCACCCGATTGATTTGAACGCCACAAGAATGATTCTTGATAAGTTTACAAATTGTCCAACGAAGAANACAATTTTGATTGAATATTTTAGAATCTCACCCGATTGATTTGAACGCCACAAGAATGATTCTTGATAAGTTTACAAATTGTCCAACGAAGAATAATGGATTGAAAGCAAATTTGTCTTGTAAAATAATTCTCAATAATGTGTTCTTTTCAATGAAATAATAGGTCATATTTATAAAGAACCCATCTAAATCCTAGTTTAAATGAAAATAAAGTCTAAAAGATTACAAAAGATAATAAGAATAGAATTTTAACATAATAGAAGATTGCGGGAAATTTGAAAAAATTTGCATCTAGATTGGTCTATACGGTCGCATAGTGGTTATATAGTTTTAATTTTGAAACTTCTTTTTCCTTGTACAGAAATTTTTTTCTTTTTCAGATTGTACTCATGAACTGAAATCAGACACCCGAGCTGATAGTTATGCACGTTTTCGTCCACGTTGCTCATTTTTTTTATCATATATCTTCAAATCTTGAATCTAATGCACCCATCTTGATTCCACCTTCATGTTCAATATGTAAGTTGTTATTTGGCTTGTTGTACTCAACTTCTTGGCCTTCGTATCTTGGACAACTCATTCCATGGCCACTTTGATCCTTTGTAACTCTCGATCTTGTCGTTGGTTTTTCTTCAAATTGAGCCGAATCTTTGTAAGTTTGTTGCCTTTCTGGGATCACATCAGAAGGTCAAGTCAACGGCCGTAGGAGAGAAAAAAGAGTATAAGAGAGGGAGAGGGGATTTGGATAGAGTTATAATGAACATACCATTGATTGTGAATGGACTCGCCTATATATATACGAGACGGGCCAGGTGGGTGCTAATGAAATGGGCTCAAATCCAAGCCTAATATGCAATTGCTTAATAAAATAGGCACAATCAATTGAATTGTTGGTACTATGTCAACATATATGGGACTCCTTCCGTTTAAGTATGTCACGTAATTTTTAGGTGTAACAATAGTCCCCCAAGTTTGAGTCTTATATTCATGTGCGGGTTGAACTTCGAAATATATATTGCTATGTAGGTGATGTCTTACAAATTGTAAAAAAAAATATGAGTCTTATCACGTATCATAGTAGATCATATGCTTGCACAACTTAGTGTAACAATATTGTTAATGTGAAGCAAATAATTTTTTTAATAATATAAATAACGTGGCATACACACTTTGCAACAATAATATAATAAATATGCTAGTAGTAATAATATGTAATGATACTAAGATACTAGTATCACAATAGTCTCCCAAAGATGAATATTTATATGCGGGTCAGACTTGAAATATAAGTCACTCTGATGAAAATGATACAGAGACACTTAATATATAAATAGTTGTACTGATACTGATGTAGAGGCCGACTCTGAACAAAATATAAACAGTTGTGATGAAGATGACATCCTTACATGGGATGACGCATCATGTCAAGGGCTTCTTCTAGGTGGATGATGCAGCCGTGGAAGGCATCATCTTCATAGGTATCAAGGCGAGACCTCTTGGTTAAGGAACCAATTTATTTGATGCCCCTCTCGCCTCTCATTTCGAAGTGGACATCTTTGGATAGGGGTAAGCATCCATGGCAAAGGCTTCTCCCAGGTGGATGGTGCAATCGTGGGAGTTATCATCTTCGTAGGTATAAATATGGGCCCACCTCTTTCCTTACGAAGCAGCAAATAACTTCTTTACATGGTGGATGATTCATCCATGCAGGGGATAATGTAAGCTCTCTAAAGATAGGTGAAGTTGTGACATTGTTGAAGCGGAAGGAATTCTCTAAAAGATAGGCAATTGTGATGTTGTTGAAGCAGAGGCGCTATGAGCTCTTTGAAGATAAATGTAGCTGTGATATAGTTGAACTGAGGCATGACTAGTTCTTTCGAATATAAATACAGCTGTAATGCAACATCTCGTATGGTAAGCCATCTTGTAGAGTGAGGAATGAATATCGAGCTAATGACTAGTCTTAAACTATTGGAATCTTATAAGCTATCCTCTGAATAATGAGATTTTACATCTAGACTCAACGAAAGTGAGAGACGAGGAATAAACATCTCGTGAGGCAAGGAATAAACATCCCATGATTAGCTTTCAAACTATATGAGTCTTATAAGTTGGTTTCGGATAGACAATGTCATACAATTAGACTCGACAATAGTGAGAAGTGAGGAATAAACATCTCGCGAAATCAAGAATAAGCATCTAGGGAAGTGCGAAATAAATATCCCGCGAATAGCTCTTGAACTATCAGAGCCATATAAGCTGCCTCAAAAGGACGAGATCTTACAGTTAGGCTCAACGATAATGAGAAGCGAGGAATAAGCATCACATGAAGTTAGGAATAAACATATGGCAAGGTCGGGAATAAAAATCTTATGAACTATCAGAGATTTATAAACGGCCTCGGATAACGAGGTCTTACAACTAGGTTTGATGATAGTGAGAAGCGATGAATAAACATCTCGTGACACCATGATTTAGCATCTGGTGAGGCGGGAAATAAACAACCCGTGAGGCGAAGAATAAATATCTTGTTAATAGCTCTCACACTATCAAAAAACTTATAAGCAGTTTCGGATGGACGAGATCTTACATCTAGGCTCAATGATAGTGATAGGCGAGAAATAAGCATCTCACGAAGTCATGAATAAGCATCTGGCGATTTGCCTCTTACTTTTTTCAAGGAATGAAGACTCATATAATGCTGCCTCTGATGATAAAAAATCTATGAAGTAAGGCTCGCTTTCAAACAAGAAAAATATGAGTTGGGGCTTGCTTTCGAAGATGCGAGGTCTTATAAGCTAACATTGGATATGCTAGGTTTTGGAGGTTGCCTTGAATAAAGAGAATGTCACATGCTATAGCTCTCCGTCAATGATAAGATTAAGCATTTGGTCGAGCACTTGCAAATATAATTCCTTTAGCATTAATGTTGTTGTCCATTTACGACACTACAAAGAATTACAATGGCATAATTTTCACATATCTTTCACAATTCGTCATAGTAGATATTGATTTAATTTATACACAAATCGAATGGCATATTTGCCGTGAAATAAGCATGCTAATAAAAAATATTGCCACATCAAACTCCATCTATGCCATTTTCTATCTTCTACATTGAGGTCCCATTAGCAATAAACAAATGGCTAAAATAATTTCGCAAGTCCACAACAGATAAATGAATGGGCTTTGATGGCTTTAAAATGAAAGCATACATGGGCTCCAAATTACTGTAATGGGAAATTTATTATTACCAACGAAGGCCGTATTTTTCTCTAGATGCCACCCACTTTGAAGAAATACTAGCTATTGGAATACCAGAAGCAGATGCCAAAGTGTGATGATAATTTCCATCCAAATAGAACTAGTTCGTACATTGCCAAAGTGCAATACCTCCCCCCGTGTATAATTTGCAGTAATATCTCAATCTGGCCTTTTACTGCTATGGCTGAAGTGTCAAGTTATCTTTACTGAAGAAAGTTGTGATAGAATAGATATGTAATTTGAAATGGCCCATAAAATTTAAGAAATAAATACTGCCCAAATGAAGTTAAATGCAATCCATTCAGGAGCTTAATGGTTGGAGAAGTTAAAACAATAATTATAGGCCCCAAGAAACATAGATACATGGGCCCAATTTTGCAAAAGTCTGGCCTAAATTCAGTGAAGCCCATTAGTTAACTATCATCTTCCAACCTGTTGCCCAAATGAAGTTAAATACAATCCATTTAGGAGGCTTAATGGTTAGAGAAGTTCATATCAAAACAATAATTATAGGCCCCAAGAAACATAGATACTTGGGCCCAATTTTGCAAAAGTCTCGCCCAAATTCATTGAAGCCCATTAGTTAACTAACATCTTCCAACCTGTTGTAGTAGATAAAATTAATTTGCATCACTACACAAAATTATCAATTAAACCGTAAATATCCGTCTTTTATTCTGCCAAACGAAACAGCTTGCAAAGTTGAATAGACAACCCATTTTGGTCCAACAGGCCACCACCAATACCATGGCCCTGTCTCCATCAAGAATTAATGCCCACAGTGGAAAAAATTGGACAATGGACCGTCAGTTATTGTAGGGTGGCCGGATTGCTTCTACCGGATGCCGAAGACTACTTTAATGGCCTTCGCCAGAGGTCAAGTTGTACGTGCCTTTCTCAACGGAAACCAATGGAGACCACGAAACGCTAGGGCTACCTGAACAGTAGGTGTTACTCCGTCAATGATAGTGGTGGCTCCGGCAACTATTGGAGGCTACAACATTTTCTTTTGACCAAAAGTTTCAACCAAACATTGAAGGTTCCTTGGTTTGTAGTGGGTGTTTTTCTTTTTTCAATAGCTACTTTTTTCCTATGGTAAATGCTGAAATTTAGAGGTTGTTCTCTTTGTATTTCAGTTTTGTATTTTTAGTTTTGAATTCATTTTGAGTTTTGTGTTTTGAGTGTCCATTTTGAGATTGTTGATAATGTGTTTTTTTTGACATTTTGAAAAATTGTTTTGAAAACACCCAAAACGTGTTTTAAAAATTTTGACTTGATTATAACTGAAAACGCCCAAAACGACATGTCGTTTTGGGTTTTCTTTATAAATTTTCAACTTATTTTAAAAAACGCGTTTTCGAAAATTCGCGTTTTGAAAATTTTGACTTGATTATAACTAAAAACACTAAAAACGACAAATTTGTCATTTTGTGTTTTCTTTATAAATTTTTAACTTGTTTTCAAAAACGCGTTTTCGAAAATAGGAAAGAGAACGCGTTTTCGCTATTTTGGAAAATCGAAAACAGAAAACGGCTAAAAAATGGTAAAGGGAACATACCCTTAGTGTTTGAAACACAAAGCAATGGTGGTTTCCTTTTCCATGAACTTGATGTAGGGAAAACCGTTACCATGATCTTTAATGTAGGATCACCAAGAATTCATGAATCAAAGCGAAAGCGTACATGAATTAGATATGGTTAATGCAATGAATGATCCTAGGGTTTTAGTCTTCCAAATCAACACGTTGTCCCTTATTTTCCATGATGATGTGAGTCAGAATAAAACGAACAATTGTGTGTGTGATCCGGGGACCATAACCGTATATATATACTAACGACATGTTAATCTAATTCAACTCATCAATAAATTAGGAACATGCATGATCTCTACACATAAAGACTCACACTTTAATTAGATACTTCAAATCCCAAAATACTGAAACCTTATTAGATCAATTTAAACGGGCTTAACCAAAATTGATAGTATTTAATTTAATACACAATAATTCACATAAAAGCCCACATGATTGATTTAAAATCTTTACAATCTCCCACTTGGGCTATATGTGTTACCTTATAATTGTGCATTAAACATAACCTTATGATTACTCAAAATTTTGCTATTATTACCGAATGCATCCCTAAGTAATCCAGTCCATTGATCATATCAACATAGGATCAAAGCGGCTATCGCTACTTTTCTCGCAACTAAACCCATCAATGCTCACATATATCGACATAACTGAATGATATGGATCAAGTATGGATGTGTAGTATGGAAATTACATGTGATATGATCTTAACATGCCTATTTCTAATTGGTCCACCTTAATACTTTAGTGAGATAATTTTCAAACAAGTTCAAAGATAATAAATCAAAAACTTTATAACCGAAAATAACTTTAATCGTAAACCATATCCAAAATGACAATACATGTGTCTAATATAAAAAAAAATGCATAAATACAAACTCCCACTGAAACTAGATATCCTGAAAAGATATTACACCCATATGAGCAGTGTGCTCATGAAAGACCTTAGGTATCAATCTTTTAATAAGCGGATTCGCAACCATGAAGTTTGTCCCGATATGCTCTATTGACACCGTCCACTCTGAACTCTTTCTTTAACACCCGGAACTTAGTCTCTATATGTTTTGACTTTGTCAAGCTCTCGTTGTTATTGGAATACAACACTACTGATTTATTGTCACAAAATAACTTGAGTGATCTTTCTACACTGTCCATAATGCGTAGCCCAGTAACAAAATTTTGCAACTATATTCCATGGTTTGATGCCTCATAACACACTATAAACTCCACTGTCATGGTGGAAGTAGCTATGAGTATCTGCTTAGCACTCTTTCAGGAAATAACACCTCCAGAAAATAGGTAGATATAGCCTAAAGTGGTTCTTCTACTATCTTGACATCCCACGAAATCGGAATCAGAATAACCGATGATCTTCAAATGATCCGATCTCCTGTATGCGAGCATGTAGTATTTTGTTCTCTATAAATATCGCATGACCTGTTTGACTGCTTTCCAATGGTCAATTCTTGGGTTACTTAAATATCTCCCTAACATCCCAATAATGTACGCTATATCTGGACATTTATAAATCTGAGCATACATCAGACTCTCTATAGCTGAAGAATAAGGAACCTTTTGCATTTCTTTAATTTTCAAGTCATTTTTTCTGCATTTCTTTAATTTTCAAGTCATTTCTGGGTCATTGACTTAAATATAACTTGTTTCCTTTAGCCACAAGGGTGTCACCTAGTCTACAATCTTGCATGCCAAATCTTTTAAGTAAATTTTCGATGTAGCTCTTTTTTTCCCTTCACTGTTGTCATCGGTAATTGTCGAGGTTGGATAAAGGATGAACATGATCTTGTACCTATATTCAACTGACCGAGTTCTTTCTGGATTAAGGGTGACAATTTACCCTGCCCCGTCCCGACGGGGCCCCGCCTCGAATGGGGCAAAAAAATCCGTCCTGAACGGGTTGGCGGGGCGGGGTGCCCCGTCTCGGGGCATGGGGCGGGGGTTCGCTGGGCGAGGGTTCCCCGGCCCGCCATGAATAATAATAATTAATAATTAATAAACTATAAAAAAAATTAAATGAAAAAAAAAACTAAACGGGGCGGGAAACGCGCCCCGAACCCGCCCTGCCCCGCCTCGACTATGGCGGGGCGGGGCGGGGCGGGGCGGGGCGGGGAGGGTTCGGGGAGTCGCGGGGTGGGGTGCCCCGCCCCGTTGCCAACACTATGCTGGATATCTTTCATGTAAAAAATTTTGGTACGGTATACAGTACATTGCACAACAAGAATTTCTGAACTGGCTCCCAAATAACAGTTGCATTGATAACTCCCATTGAATCTCACAATTCCAAGTACAACTTTGCCATAAATTCGAATAAATTTGGAAAGCAAAGAGAGTTAGTAATGTGGCTCTACTGTGCAATGAAGCATGAAGTGTTAAGAATTTATAGGTTTTGAAATACATAATTTGAAAGCTTTGGTTTTAGAATATATTTAAAAGGGATAGATGTTACCTAAACAGTGCATTTGCATGAGGGCACTTGCAATAAATTCATTCGAAGACGATTGAATGAAAATTATGCTTGCCTTTGCTTGAATTCAGAAAAAAACGTTGATATATGATTTAAAAATATGTATTAGTAAATACTAATATGAAACTTATGCCTATTTTATCTAAGCAATATAGTGTATAACTATTAGTATTGAACATTAGGTGGTGAATATATAGTAAATTGTATAAGTCTGAAAACTTGATTTTCATACCAGATGTTCTTGCCTTCAGATGATTTTCTTTCATTCATGCTACATTGCCAGAATATGTTGCCCACATCCTTGACAGAATGCTACATGACAAACTGTCATTGAACTGTTTAAAAAATAGTAGTTTTTGCACATAATCATTAGCTGTCAACACGTGAGCAAAATCATTTGGCAAAATGGCTTAACTCTTTTGTTTTAGTGAACTTGGCAACCTTTGACGACGATACCTTTGAGGATGTCTAATCGAGGTAACATTTTTTTTTCTGATAAAATATTTGCATTAGCCCTAGCATTGTACAACATAGTATCATTATTAGTAAGCTAATATAAAAAGTTTTCTCCTCCAGCTTGTCTGGTTTTAGATGTGTAAGATAATTTATTATTAAGGCATATGTTTAAACTATCTCTGTATAGTAAGGTTTTATAAAGTACAAACCAAATCTTGAAGTCATTGACTATCTTGAAGGAACCGTCTATGAAGAAACACCTTTTGGCCTTTGTAGAGAGTGATAAATTTGCAACATCGAATAGAGAAATAAATCGGCAGAAAATTTATCAATTGAAAATATATTGTGCAACGTAAAGTCTTACCAATGACTGAAAATACCTTCAGATGTTTTGCTTAGAGAGAATTTCTAAAATGTAGTTGCATTAGTTCTCATCAATGAAGTTTTCCAACATTGTTAACATTACTGTCTCGAATCTGCATTATGATGGGTGTTTTCAGTCTACTTAATACAGTTAAGTAAATTCAGAAAATAGAATAATAAATATAAATTAAAAATAATAAATTTTTTATGGTCATACTTTTTGTCAACAAGAATAAATCTTGTTTGCAACAGTTTCATAAAATTTTCACATACCCATTACCATTCTGATAATGTCTATGTACGTGAATATTATTAACAACATCAAAAATAAATTGTGTATTAATATTTGTGATAATATAAGTAAGATCCTGTGTGGAACTTCAAAATGAATAGAAAATTTTAATAGAATCGTTTGATATTTACTTGTATATGTGCTCAAATCCATGTATTTTAATTTGCAGAAATTGGTGAACTGATATGTTCATAATAACATTGCACCGTGATCTTCTTCAATTTCTTGAACTCCTGCTTTTCGTGAAATGGTCCATTGTGTTTCTTTAGTTTTAGCTTCGCATTCGAAATTCAAGAATTTGACCCACGCATTTTGATAGGAATTAGGGAGAAGATTATATGGTATTATATGAAGTAACAATAACAACATTAGAAGAACACAAGAACTATAGGCACATGAATGGAGAATTTATTAATATGGAAAAAAAACTACAATAATATTATGCTTACAATATTGTCTAACTCTCTAAAATTCATATAAAGTCATATGAAAGCCACAAATTTCGTGGAATATACGTAGGATCCAAAAAAGTATGTTTTAAATTGAAAGATGATCAAAAACAGCTTCAAAAGAAATAAACAAATTTTCCCTCGATATATACGCTGCTCGAGTGGTAGCCTCACGTGCAGTGCTCGAGCGACGAGCGGATAGCAACGACAACGCTTAGGCGCTACTTGTACAGCACTTAGGCGCCCCGTTTCGGACCAACTTGATTCCAAACGCTTTTATCTAACGCCTAAATTGGCCGCTCAAGCACCCAATTGCTGTCCCAAGACTTTTCATCCTTCTTTAAAATCTCTTTCAATCAATTCACGAACATCCAACGAAATTTGGGTCACAAAATAACAAATTTTCACCTTGACACAAATTCCACTATAACGAACAAACTTAAAAAATTATCTACTTCGAGACAAATTCCACTGTAAAGAATAAACTAATGGCTTTTTATTTCAAAAACTCTCCAAAAAAATTCTCTTCCTCTTCCACATAATCCATCTGGACAAACTCAATCAATTGAGTCCAAGCACTACTTAGCAGAATTACCTTAGGTACCAAAATTTGCTCGAATGAGAGATGGCTCGGTTCGGCCCGTATGCAGACGAGCTCGGTCCGTGCTCATTACGAGCCGAACCGTAACTTGTGGGCCTAGCTCGTGGCTCGTGGGCTAAGCCAAGTTTCGGTTCGCGAGCTCGTTAATTTATTTTTTAAAGATAAACGTTTTTTTTTAGAAACAAATATGATATACCCTTCACTTTGGACGAACCGCTCGCCCTTGGCAAGCCAGCCTGCTTGGCTCGTGCTCGGGCTCGTCGAGCCACCCACGAGCCGGTTTTTCATGAGCCGAGCGGCCGAGCTGACTAGCCGCTCGGCCCGTTTGAAACCACTAGCTCAAATGATCACCATGAGCAATAAAGTCACAAATAATTCAAAAGTTACCAAATAGGGCGGCTCGTGCTCAGGCTCGTCGAGCCGCCCACGAGCCGGCTTTTCACGAGCCGAGCGGCTGAGCCGACGAGCCGCTTGACCCGTTTGCCACCACTAGCTCGAATGATCACCATGAGCAATAAAGTCACAAATAATTCAAAAGTTACCAAACAGGACTGAAACATATTAACACCACAAAATGCTTACGTGGAAGGTTTTTCGCTAGACTCAACACTTTCAACCATACTTAAAGCATACGCAACTGAATTAGCTTCCTCGCACCTTTGTGGAGGCCTAATATCTCTTCTGGGTCCATCCTTAACAATTGAATACGATGGCACCGTTGGCGGCGGCGGCAAAGCAGCATTACCCATAACTTCTAAACTTGACCGAGCTATAATTTTCGATATGGACCCCAAATTAAACTCCAACAGTACTTTATCAAAGTGAATATCAACCAAAGTATCAAATCTTCGTTGATTGATCTTCAAAGATTTTGCACAATCTTGCAAGATCACATGGGCACGTTTACAAATTTTTAGAGCTTTACCTTCACCAGTGAACTTGTATCCTTTTGAATCAAAAGCACTCAACAAGATAAGATTTCTATTCAAATCTGGAACGTATATCACTTCACCAAGTGTTCTAAGCGTCCCATTTGAATACCTGCTACCTTACAGGGTACGTTGTTTCCCATAAACACGAATATTTCAAAACTTTTTCATACGTTAAAAACGAATCTCAATTGGGACACATATAAAAGTGCAAGCTCCATCAAGAATCCGATCTTCATCAGGTTTGGAGTCGCTGTAAAAAATAACCAAAATTTCCCCTAGCAATTTTCTACAATGTCGACTTCGCCTGAAGATTCTAGTTGCTTTTTCTTCTAATTTGCAGCAAATGTTTCTCTATACTGTAACTTATAATCCTTCTTCATGTACCCCTTCTTCTTGCAATAGCAACAAATTTTATTGTTGAAGTTAAACTTCGAACTGTCCCTCTCATAACCACCATGAACAACAAGGCATTCTCTTTGAGTTTTAAATCCAACAAAATACTTTATTTTCTCCTTTGAAAATAAAACATCATATACTTCTTCAACAGTGAGAGTATCATGACTATATAATATCACGTCTCTAAACAATATATATGAAGAAGGAAACGAACACGGCAAAATCAACTCCAAATCCTCTCTAACATACTTAATATCCAAGGTTTCCAAATCTGCGATAATTTCTTTAAAGATAGCAAGGTGATTTTCTAGAAATATACCTTCTATCATACGCTGAGAATACAAACGCTGCTTCATGTGCAATTTGTTAGTTAAACTCTTAGTTATGCACATAATTGCTCCAACTTCAACTATAACGCAGATGCAATTTTCTGTTTCAAAATGTCATAAAAATATGATTCAAAAGATGAAAATGAATATGTGATAGGGCATTTCGATCCTCACATTGTTTCTCCTCCATCAACCAATTTGAGGGTTTCTTATCAAATTCCAACAATGTGTCATCCTAAATCATCTAAGTAAGCACTGTTCCCATCTTTGCTTACCGTAACGAGAATCCAGTGCTTCGATTCAAGAGCGAAATATCATACTTCATGGTTGTCCTCACAAAAATAAAATTTCAAACAAATCAAACCTTAAATACTGATACCACTTGTTAGGAATTATGATCGAGATTATATGGAACAATATGAAATAACAATCACAACACTAAAAAAACACAAGAACAATTGGCAAATGAATGAAAAATTTATTAATGTGGAGAAAAATACAATAATATTATGTTAATAATAGTGTCTAATTCTCTAAAACCCATACAAAGTCATATGAAAGCCAATAATTTTGTAGAGTATATATTAGACCCAAAAAATATGTTTTAGATGAAAGAAGATAAAAAATGAAGGAAATATTTTTTTTCTAGACATATATGCTACTTGAGTAGTAGCCTCGCGCCAGCAAAGGTGTGCGATGCTCGAGCGATAGTCTAGCCATAAGCGGGCGGCAGAGCTTACGTACCTCGTTTCGGGCCCAACTTGATTCCAAACACCTTGTATGGCGCCTATGCAGTCGGATTGGATGCCAAGCATCTAATTGCTGCCCCAAAACTTTCTATACCCCTTTAATACCTATTTCAACCAATTCATGAACATCCAACGAAATTTGGGTCACAAATAACATATTTTATATTAAGCCCCTATTTGATGGGGATTAAAATCTCATTTTTAGTAGATTTTGATGAAAATTAATAAAATGTATGGATGAAAAGTTGTGAATCTCAAGAAATATGTGATTAAAATTAATTGTTAACTTTGACTTAAATTAAAATCTAAATTTTTATTTCTATCAAATCGAGCCTAAGCATTTTACCCAATATCAAACTGTCTTGGTAGGTAATATTTTGATCATATATGGTTGCGTGAACTGTTGTTCTCTACTTTCAATCGAGTGTTCCAAAAGGAAGCACTAACATGAGGACTGTAGGAATTTTATTCGTCCCCCTCGGATTTTCATTGCTGTTTGATCCATTTCAACCTTTTTTTTTTCTTTTTCATCACATGATTTACTTTCATGATTTTCATAAGAATTCCTGTAGAAAGTGCTAAAATGTTGACCTTAAAAAACTAGTAATATTTTTCAAAACCAATGGTATGATTTTCTCTCTCAATTTCGGTAGGATTTTCCCTCTCTTGGGAGATTTTGGTGGTTTGATGCCAATCTTCTGTATTCGAGAGAGAGGTTGAGATTTCAACACTCTTTCAGTAAAAAAATTGTTTATAGGGATATTCTTTTAATCTCCAAGAGGTCCAACTCTAGACATTCTTTCAATTCGAGACGTTTTTAGTGAGAGATGTTCTTTCAATCTCTATATTATTAGAGTAGGATTCAAATATTTTTCTTTATTGTGCAATGATCAATTTATTGGTAATTTTAAGAAAATTTTAATCATTTTCTAGAGTTGACATCATTTCACCATTATGTTGGAAGTTAAGATTTTGTCTCATTTCCAAAGCTTATGGTAGTTTTTGTTTCCATAACACTTGTCCTGAAACTCATTGTGTGCATGCAATGGCTTAGTGCACTAGTATTGACGCTCATTTCCCGAATTAGCATCGACATATTTGTCTGGATTTGACGCCCCTAGTTATGTTTCTGGCCGAGGCCTCTAATCTTGTTTTTGGTCAAGCATGAGTCCTCGACTCCTTTTTATTCGAGTAAGCATTGGCAGTCGAGGTGCCCTATTTTTCAGGTATGCCTAGATGAGTGAGGCATAAGTATAATATTAGAGACACATAGGCACATGATGAGGCCCTTTATGGCTAACATAGCATCTAGATGGACCATAGTAATTTTTTTTCGTAACAAGTTACATTGTCTTATATAATTTGATCATGAAACCAAACTTATCATTAAAGTTCAAAGTTACTCTTTCTCTAGTCTTTTGTCCTTGAAAAAAAGTGTCTCAAACTGAATTAAATTAGGAAAATTTCAGTTTTTAAATAAATTGTTAAAAATAAAAAATCTTCACCGTAGAATATTTTTTTGATTAAAAAACTTTAAATTATATTAAATATTACCTCAAAAGAAAAAGTAAAAACAAATTTCAATTTATGTATAGATATATATATCTTACAAATAGAAAATATAAATAAAAATAAACATCAAAGTAGTCAACAAGTCATGACTACGGTGGTAATAGGCCGAACCAGCTCGACTTGATCCATGGACCTGATTCGCGCGGAGAGTCGGGCCTCGCT
>CAIGRP010085691.1:0-13345 GCA_903798385.1 Fraxinus cuspidata | reverse complement strand
TCTCAAGTCAAGTATGAATAATTCAAAAATTAAGAACAAAGTATTCGATTTGTACAGGGTTTGATTGTGCCCCCAACCTAAAATGTCTACGTCCGCCCCTAATATCTATGGTGGAGTTTAAATGATTCTCATATCACATCATGGCTTATATTAATGATTTGTCAAAATTATCTCTCCACATATTTTTATCAAAGTATATAGTACATTATTGCAAGATGTCTGAAGTTTGAACCATTTTTGGCTCCAATTTGTTCTATTATTTATTCTATGATCTTGCTATCCAAATTTCATTGCAACTGCTATGGAGTGGTGTAACATGTTGTAAGGTTTACCTTTTTGAGGAATAATCCTGTGTCAAAACGCTTAGGTAAGAGATTTACTTGAAAAGAAAATGCCAAAAAAATAAAGTTCACTTTTTTGGGACATACATGTTTGGATAACTTTTTTTTTTCTTACTTTTAATTTTAAAAAGCTATTATTTTAGAGAAGTTACTTAAAATGGTTACCCTTAATTTAATGTCAAAGTACGCAACTTATTTTCTATTCTCGTCTATAAAAAATTATTTATTTTGAAACTTAGCGTTTGTTTGGCACAGTTTATTTGAAAATAATTTTTTTTCAAACTTATTGCTAACCCACATTCTCTCAATAAAATAATTTTGCACATTGATCCATAATTTTTTCCTACTTTTTAATTACCCATTCTCCAAAAAAAAAAATCATTTTTCACTTCAATTAGTCTCTCCCAAACAAACACTTAATTTTTTACATGAGTAAATTTATTTGCTAGTATACTTTTGAAAGTTATCCAAATATGCTCTTAAATTATAACTTATCCCTAATATTATACTGCAGAATTTACAAAATGGCTTTGACATATCTTTGATGTGTAAGGGCCAATATCTTCTTGTCAAAAATTAATTTTTTCATAATAATATGAGACAACACATGGCATTATGGATACATATCCTAGACGTGTAGGATAATGTTCTTTCAATGTAAGAAACTTAGAAAATAATACAAAAAATAGGATATTTGACATGGCGTGTTGGATACGTGCTAGCATGTTCGAGACAGTCAATGTTTGATGGACATTTTTTTATCTATCTTTACGATTTTCTTATGTTAATTGGTTCTTTGGGTAGTGTGCAAGAATTATTCATATTAATGGCTTTGACCAAAGCGTTGAGTCACCTTTAGCCCGTATATTTGACTTCATGTTCAAGTTAGAATTCCAAGCATTTTTAGAGTGGGTGATAAACGTTACAAGGTATCTGTTCACATCTTTGTTTCCCAATATTGGAAATGTTAAAAGATTTTATTCTGAAGTTATATTTTTATGCTGGTCATTGTTTTGTGTGCATTAGTTTTGAAGCAAGTTTTATGCTGGATGGTGATCTTCAGCATAGAATGTTACTGACCTTTTGGTAGCTTAGTTTTTATTTCCTTATGGTTGCTTTCATTCTGTTCGTGTGATCATGTTGCTTTGGCTAGCCAGGAGGCATGTGTTGAGTTGGTTGACTGCCAGCGTGAATATATTTCTGACTTTGTTGATCCATTACTGTTTAGTTTAGTTCCAATTTTTGGCGAGTTTAGTCCTTATATTCCTTCGTTGAATTCTAACAGTTATAATTTTATTGTTGGCCAGCTGAAACTGTGATATATAGAATATTTTACTATGTGAATAGATCGGGCAATGGTCGTCTTACCCTCAGGGAGCTAAGACGTTCAAACTTAATAGCTGCAATGCAACATGCTGATGAAGAAGAGGATATCAACAAAGTCTTGCGGTAAATAGCTCATTACTGGTCTTGAGGAAATGCTTGTTATTATTTTCACAAGGGCAAATAAATTATACCATGGCTTGGTAAAGTTCCTAGAGGGTGATAAGATTGTTATTAGAATGTCGTAGGATGGCTTTTAGAAAGCGTAAACAGTCTTGTTTGGTTAGGTCACCAATATTAAGCCTCTGTTTGGTCCGGATTAAAATCTGATTTTAATCCAAGTCAAAGTCAAATAATCAATATCAACCACATCTTTCATGGGTCCACGATTTTTCAACCACACATTTCAAAAACTTGTATCACAATCTACTAAAAATCTAATTTTATTCCCCACCAAACACCCTCTAAATTTCTCGTCTTACTCGAGAAAAAAATTTCGGCATGGAAACCTCATGCCAAGGTGTTGATTAACGAAATGAACAGACATACTACAATATGTTAATTTATCTTATCTTGGAGTGTTACATTGCTGTGTTGTTTTCTTATGATCATATATCATAATACCATAGAGATTCATATTGATCTCCTTCATCTTCTGATTCCATTTTACCTATTGTTGCAGGTACTTCTCTTATGAACATTTTTATGTGATATATTGCAAGTTTTGGGAGCTAGATACAGATCATGATTTTCTGATTGATAAAGAGAACCTTATTAGATATGGTAATCATGCACTCACCTACAGGATTGTTGATAGAATATTCTCTCAGGTTTGTCTTTTTTAATGATTTTTCTAGAAAATCCATATTCCGTACTTCTTTCATGAAATTTGATCTATTTGTTATTTAATGCTACTTCCATTGTTTGTAATATAAAATCTTTTGAATTTGACTTAGATTCCAAGAAAGTTTACCAGTAAGGTAGAAGGAAAGATGGGATATGAAGATTTTGTTCACTTCATATTGTCAGAAGAGGATAAGTCATCAGAGCCTAGTCTTGAGTACTGGTATGTCTTTTGATTGATTTATGAATATTAAAAGACATTTTGCCATTGTCCATCTGTAGACTAGCACCTTTGAATTTTCTTCCTAATGTGATCTAATTGAACCCTAGCTAATCATAGAAGAAATTTATGTTTCAATTTTAATTTCAATGTACAAGGGAGAATAAAGTGACAGTGAGTTCTAGAATTCTTAGTTGCTAATGTGATGGTCTTCCAAGTGGAGAAAATGGCAACGTCTAGCTCTTACAGCTTTGAGCTTTGGGATCAGGAAATTATTTTAACCTGAATCACATTGAAGCCTTGACGTGTTTGTAGTTCCCTGCCCTGCACTCCCAACAAAAACTGCATTAGGTACCTTCTCGTGGTGGGGATTGCTTAATCGAGGAAGTAAAATCTGGTTTTGGTTTTTATATAGAGAGCATGGCTGTTAATTTTCTTCCAGAGTTTCCAATAGGGGTTTGGAAATGTATAAATGATTTATATGGCTAAATATTTGACTATAGTTTCTGTTGGATTTCTTGGAATTTGGTAAAAATTATGAATGTTCTTCATTGTAGTCGCATCATGGGGAATTTGGAACACTGTTTTGGCACCTATCTTATTGCAACTGTTTCTCTTTTTTCCTTTTTTAGTTGACTTGTAATGCCTCTGTGAAGTATATTCATCTGAATTTCGATGCTCTCCATCCGTGATGGGTTAATCTGTTTTCATTAAATTCAACTTGTTTGTTCTATCTTTTATATATGGCAACTTGAATGTCTTTTTATCAGGTTCAAGTGCATAGATTTGGATGGGAATGGAATTATTACAAGGAATGAAATGCAGTTCTTTTACGAGGAGCAGTTACATAGAATGGAATGCATGGCCCAAGAGCCTGTGCTTTTTGAGGATATTTTATGCCAGATGGTTGACATGATTTGTCCGAAGGTGAACATCTTTAGATTATATTTTTCTCTCTTTAGAATTTTGAATTTCATCCTTTGTTTTTTTATCTTATTTTTGCTATTGGTGTTTTAAGTGTAGTCTAAGGTGCAGATTCTTGGGTAAATAATGTTTGACCGGGAGTTTGAGAGCATGAAAATGAAAAACTTAAGAGCAGGAGTCATATTAATAAAATTTATTAGAATAATAAAACCAAGAAATCAAATCTAAATGCTCTAAATGTGATCCATTAATGCAAACAACTGATTTCTCGGAAGCGTATTCTCTCTCTCACACACACACCCTGAATGATCTTCTGTCCACATATCAGAAGAAATATTTTCTTCAGCCCTATCTGCCTTCTTCCCACTGCCAAGGATTGTGGCAAAATTTAATGATTAGCTCAAACTAATAATAGGTGGAACAGCTTGGAGGAGTGTATTAAACTATCATCGAGCAAATTTGTTAACTAAAGACAATTAGAGCTTGCTCTTAACAGTTGGTGTCATTCTTGGAGCAGCACTCCCATGTCAATACCCCAAATTTTGCCTCGAGACCAGAGTGCGATCTTGCCTGAATCATGTGACATAGAATAGATCAAGAAACCCATGTAACTTCTTTATGTTAATTTTTTTACCTGTTCAGAAAAAAAGTTTGTCCCAAATCATAATTCTTAAACTTTTCTAATTATGCATTTATTTTGCCTGATGAGAATGTAATATCCAGATTACTTCAATGTATAAAATGTGACTTTTATTTAAAAAATTTAGCTTGCATTTAGGCAATCTGATGGCATGTAGAGGCCTCATAGATTTTTCCTGGAAAAGCTATGCTTTGAGAAGAAAGCTGAAATGAAGTACAGTGGTAGGATGTAATTTGCTGGCACTGTCTGATTTGGATCTCTTGACAAACTTGAAAGCTAGTTATGCAAATTCTTTAGATTACGGGTTTAGAGTGCTAATTAATTTAGCATCTAGTGAGCCATTATGGCTGAACAAGTTGCTTCTGTAATATGGATTGTCTTCCAGGTATAACATCTTGTGATTTTGAAATTGTTCCATTTTCAGGATGAGAGCTATTTTACGCTGCAGGACTTAAAGGGCAGTAAGCTCTCGGGCAGTGTTTTTAATATCCTTTTCAACCTCAATAAGTTCATGGCTTTTGAAACTCGTGATCCATTTCTAATCCGTCAGGTAATTGATGCGAGTTTATTTATTTGAATCTGATATTTGACGATGAAGTGTTTTGAGATATGCTTAGCCAGGTTTGTCAAGACTTGCCTTTTTCCTTGAACAGGAGCGTGAGAACCCAAATTTGACCGAATGGGACCGCTTTGCGCACAGGGAATATATTAGGTTATCGATGGAAGAAGATGCAGAAGATGCCTCTAATGGAAGTGCAGACGTCTGGGATGAATCACTTGAGGCTCCCTTTTAAATTCTGTTTGGTGAGATTTTTTATGACTTTTCAAGTTAAAATTATTTATTTATTGTTGGCAGTTTAATAGAATAGTGCATAACCACATCTATATTTAATTGGTAATTACGATCCACTGGCTTACCAATCAACCACTTCAGAAGTTATCTTGGTAAAATACATTCAAAGTTTGTTGACAATGTTAAGAGTGTCAATTTAGTTCCAAAATTTTGGCTCCATAGTTGTAGACGTAGATGACAGAAATTCTTAGTAGAAAAGCTTTTTTAAATGGAAAAATATCTGGGTGAAACAAGTAGAATAAATTTCGAGATGTGATATTTTTGTGTCTCATTTTTTGTTGAGTCCTTCTAGTTTCTTTTCTTCGTCACAAATAAAAAAATATAAAGTGTTGTATTTTGGTTATACTGAGCCATGTTACCATTTTACTTAAACGAGTGATTTTATCATGACCGTGGGTACTAAATCTTTTTGTCTCGTGAACTCAGACCATAGATGTACTTGAGATGCCAGGAAGAAAATCAGAAGTTAAATTGAAATATTTTAATTGGCTAATATCTGCTAGCTTACTACTAAAAATTTCTGCTTTCTGCTTTCTGCTTTCGGACTTCAAATTCAGTTATTGATAATATATTTTTTCAGATGTTTATAGGATTCTTTGTTTCAAGCGGGCTATCAAACAGAAAACCAGTAGTTTTGTGGGGGCGATAACACATCAAAAATGATCAGCAGCGTTCTCTGACCCCACCAGTGATTTGTTGGAAGCCTGTTTATGGAATTTTGAGCATACCTGCACATAGCATACTCTGGTCGAGCTAAAGGATCGTCAACTCCATTTGGATTAAAATATTAAAGGACTTGGCCGAATGTTGACTGGTAATCAAATGGAGAAATTTACCTATTTAAGTAAAACAACTTGCATCTTTCTGTTGTCTAGTTTTAAGAAACAATTTTATTAATTATTTCTTTTAGAATATGTCTAGTGTTTTTCCTAGCACATTATTCTTGATGGGATTAGCGTGGTTAAGGTGCAGTACTATGCTTTTTCTTGTTGCCCTTTCTTTAAATCTTTTAGATTCTTGACTTGTAGTTGCCTGTGTTCAATTTGTGTCATAATGGAGTTTCTGTAATGATTTTTGTTTCTTTCTCCTTCCTTTTAATCTTATAAAAAGTTGCTGCTGTTTCCTAAACCTTGAGTGTGAGTGTGTATTGTACATATAAATTGAAACTAGCAGCTTTCGTGTAAATTTTAGACTGATGGAATTCAGAGTTCAAGTTGTTTTAAGTTAAACGAATTATGAACGACAGTCGTGTTTTCTACATTATTCATACTATGTAACAGTAATGAGGGATCGTAATCTATTTTGAAACTCAAGTTAGTGTTAGGGTGTAAGGTGAAAGCCCCCTCGAATGTTCCTTGAGTTAACCGTCACTGGGACATCTACCACGACAATCAATTCTGAACATAGCTTTTCGTCTTTGATTGGTATTAGCGCAAGCAAGTCGATTTACAGAAATTAGTCCCTATTTTTACACCAAATTTTTTTTTAAAAAAAATGAAAGATTCCGTTGGCAGAAAGAGGATTACCTTGCACCAGAATAGCATTTGCTCGTCTTGGCCCTAAGCTCATCTGTCTGTCTGCCCACCCCTAAGCTTGTTTAAGGCTGATTTATGTCAAGCTTCGGAGTAGGAAACTAGAACTACTTGGATCTATTAAAGTTTTACTCGTTGGGTTGAAAGCACTGCTGCTGACTGTACTCGTGTTATGTCCCATTTGGTCCTAAACTCTTTCATTTCAATCTAGTTATAAACTTTAATTTTGTTTCAGTTTCAAGCCGTTCCATCTAATCCATTTCAACCATCAAAGGAAAAGTTGACGTGGCGTGTTAATGTGCTAATCTCACCAACATAGGTGAAACATCATATTTTTATATTTATTACAGCGATTGTGCTTGCATATACATAAGCAACTTACATAATGGTTTAGCAACAGATAATGTGACAAGATTTAATTAAATAAAAATTCATCAATCAAATAACTTTCTCATTTACATTTTGATATATCATCATTACGTAAAACATTATATGAATAGTTACGTACAAGAAATATATTTCTTATTTACCGTCCGCTTTGACAGTACTACATCAATGGAGGCATGTTTCTAAAGCTTGAAAACACGTTCTTGCCTATGTGGATGTTTAACAATACACAACTGAAGTAGACAAACATATTCTGCTATCAAGTCGACCAAAAGATGCATTCTGATGTTGCATGCAGCCTCTAACTTTTGCCATTTTAGCCACTAATCCTTGATATCCTTGTTCAGCTGTCGTGCAAGATCTGGAATTTTATCCGCCACAGGCTTGTTATGTTTCTTGTTCCTTTCTTTCTTTGCTTTCATCCTCCATTTTTTCTCATTTGCATCAATCCAAGCATACTCAGATGGTATGTCAAAAGGGTGAATATCATCTCGTAAGCTTTGACTTTCGCTATCACTTAATTGTTCCCCACGACTTTCCCTCATCCACAAATCCATGATGTGGAACCTTCAAAGTCTTTCGACTTGGCATCTTGGAAACTTACGGGACTAGAGAGGGGGGTCGAAAACTCCTCCATTGGCTGAAGCTCCTCAGACTTCGTAAACGTCACTGGGACCCGAATTATTCGGTTGGGACGACTGGGAGGGCAAACTGTGGAGTAGAAACTTATCGGTCACAATAGTACCCAGTGGTCCAAGCTAGCAATGAGTATTTTGAGCAGGCTATGCTAATGTTTTCAAAAGCATTAGTAATAAAGGTGATTATTTTGAATTGAATGTATCAAGTTATAGACAAAAAGATGAAATTCATGCTCAAAATTACATCTGATGTATATTACCAACTGAAACTATTGGCAGTTTTAACCAATATAATGCCAAATCATATTTGAAGTGCTGAATATAGGATAATCAATTAGGATTTTATTCCTTTTAGTCAAAATTTCATTCAAATAACATGAAAAATGGCAAAATTCCTCTGATTAGGCCTGTACCACTCAAAAATATACACAATCAAGCTTCAATCACAGTGAAAAAGTAGATATGAGAACCAATACAAATAGGGCTGGACTGTCAACAAATTTAGAAACTCTCCGGCACTCCCCCAAGATTTTGTCTGTTCTATTTGTGTTTTTCGGGCTATCAGTAGACAAGGAAACCTAGCCACCCACCCCAAGGTCTTGATTCTATTCTGTTTGGTCATTGTTGTCCCAATTCATTATACGATTTTGTGTGCAAGGCAATTGCAAACTTCGCCAGATCCTGCAAAATCTTCCTGAAGTGTAAAAAGGAGCAAATGTTAATCCACCTCTTTTTGCTGAACCTCTTTTACTAGTTTTAGAGACTCGTTTTCCAAGTCTTATCTCTCTATTACAAGTTATAACATGCCTCATCTTATTCAACGCCTGTTTTACGAACAATTCTAGCACGACTACTTTTTTCTCGCTAGTGTGCATAAGAAAAAATACGATTTATTGGACAGCAAACTTGTAAGGGTAAACTGCTGACTGCTAAAACCTTCAATTTTGAGCTTGTGAAACACAGACTGCAATAAGATCATTAACTTGTGCCTGGAGCTCAGTATGTTTCTATCTAAAGGAAAAAAGAAGGAATATCACAAAGATAAAGACAATATCATGGTTAGTCAGAGATCAAGAAAAGTTCTATGGCACTGACTTAAAATGTCAAAACAAGTTTTTACTCAATGTTGTATCAACTAATATGAGGTTCAGATACGGATACTTGGATATTTTATTCATAAATTAAGTAAACTAATTATAAGAAGATCATACTCTATACATGTGCTACATGAACTTTACACTGGGAAAAGAATAGATAGAGTGCTTTTTATTTAATTTGTGATGAAGAAAAATGAGAGCACAGACTGCATATGTTACTTTATCAGTGAAATTAGCTGTCGCTTCCTTCATGGAAAATGTGTACTTAGTACTGGGGATTGTTACTGTATACGACATATTGCTCTCTTACCCAAGAACTCTGTGCACGGAAAATTACAGATAACTGGATTAATTTCATGAGATGATGAACTAACTAACAATTATGATAAACTATGAGCACAAGCTGACTGCAAATATTCAAGAAAAGCAAATTAGAAGCAACAAAGATGAGAGACACTGTAGATAGGAAAGAAAAGGGTTCTACCGACAAAGAACCAACCAAAAAAAAATGAGTAGCAGAAAGAAAAATCATCAAAGTGCACGACTGGTAAGTACCTTGACCGGAAAGGTGCCAGGAGGAAAAGTCATGAATCGGAGCGGCAGAGGCCACAATCCTAGGAAGCCTACAGCACCAATTGGCCAAGGCAAGAAGCTGGTATTGTCTTGCAATGATCATAAAAATACTCTCCTCCCTAGTACACACTGCCTCCTGAAGTGCATTCCATCCATTATCATTCTGAAGACTCCCATCAGCACCCGCTGACATTAATATCTCCGCCATGAAGCCTCACCACAAGATGCAAAGGAGTTTCCTGCCTGGAACATCCCGCCTATCAATTACTGCACAAACAGCATCAGCATCCTCCTCAGCATCCCAAGATTCAGCCTCCGTATTCACCTCTCCTGTCTTGGCCAGTCGAGGAAGGGCAGCAACAATCTGTTTCAGTGTGACATAATCACACTGGATGACTGCCAATGGGCAGGACTACGTTCATATTTTGACACATCTTCCATTGCCTTCTTCTTTCCTCCACTACCTGTACTTTTCTTTTTATTATTTCCTCCAATCAATTCAAATAAATGTCAATTTCTCCCATCTTCCTTCTAAAATGTAGCTCAGATGTGAAACTTTTACTCAGCTACAGAATCATCTGGGATTAGAGGCTTAGAGCTCCATTAAGATTCCGTAATTATAATGCAGATCTTTTTAGCCTTCTACGACAAAATTCGGAGTTTTTACAAAAATTATTCTTTTGACACAGCAAATTTGAAACTCAACATGTCATATAACACAAAATCCCATCAAATCTTGATGCCAAGTCCGAAAGGTGAAATTCAAGAAAGAAAACAGAAACTGCCAAAACATAAAAAGCAGGGAAATTAGCATCACACATCTCTGGCCCTAGCTATATATATGTACAATTCAATTAAACTTGACAAAGGAAAAAAGAACAGAGTATCATAAATCCTTCAAAAACCAAAAAGTACGCGAAATATGAAAGGTGATCTAGGCTCCATATAGAAAGTTGAATACGATGCGTTCAGATCTCTCCCCTCTCCCTCCCTCCATAGACACACACACGAAAATGTTTGTATTGTTGTTATGCGATCAAGAAGTATTGGATTTCCTTTCGGATGCTGATGTGTGTCACCTTTACTTTTGGTTTGTTATTTTAGTTAGCTTTTGTTCGCCTGGAGAGGGATTTAGACTTTTGCCCTTGGTTTTCAGAGAGATTAGAAATCCATCATGTTCACGACCAAAACTAAGGTGAAACTTCTTTGTTTTTTTTTATCTTTTATTCGAAGATTTTTCGAAAAGGAGTTTGAACTTGAGAAGTTATTTTTAGACTATGTTTGAGTGAGTTTACAAGTCGATCACAAATTTACTAACGATGTTGATGGTCGCTTGCCAAGTTCAACCTTTTAAGCTCGTAGTTAATTCCTTCTACCCCAATTCCTTGACACTACATCCCGTTGGCAGCACCTCCAGCTCTTTCTTCTACAGTGGTTATTCACTTAGTCAAAATCTGAGTATTTAATGACAATGTGAATAGAGACCATCCACTGGGAATCAATGTTTTACAAAATGTAAAGTCTAGACAGTAAGGGCATGTTCCCTTTACCGTTTTCAAGCCGTTTTCAATTTTTCAAAACAGTGAAAACGGATTCTCTCTCCTATTTTCGAAAACGTGTTTTTGAATTGAAAACAAGTTAAAAAATCACAAAAAAAAAAAAAACCCCAAGACGACAATCGTTTTGGATGTTTTCAATTATAATCAAGCCAAAATTTTCAAAACGTTTTTTGAGTGTGTTCAGTTTAACGTCACCCCAACCACCACCAACACTGCCTGCACCACACCACAGCTGCCGCCGCAACCACCACCCATCCTTCCCAATTCCACAAACTAATCTACCATAACCGTAATTCATTTTCCACCCAAAAAAGGTCACATAAATGACTACGTCATTTCACTTCTCCGACATCACCACCTTTTTCTATGGCACCAAAATCATTTTACGGTTGGATAGATTCAAAATTGTAAAAGGGAACCAGACTTCCACAACCTACCGAAGGTCCATTGTTGCCTACCCTCGTCGTCCCTTCTTCCATTGAAATCTAATCCACTTATACTCGAGTGTGTGTTATAGAAATGGATCTGTGCGGGTGCCACATGTTGCTGCAGTTTGTGAGGCAATTTTGTTTCTTCCTTGTGGCTTTTTAGATTGAATGTGGTTGTCGGTGGTGGCGGCGGCGCTGCATCTCTGGCTGTGCGGTGGTGGTGCAATCTGGGTGGTGGCATTGATTGTAATTAGTGCGATCTAGGTAATGGTTGTTGGTAGTGAAGGTATGTCCGATGGTGATGATGGTTGTTGGTGTGGTGTTGATGCTTTTCGTGTGATCTGTGTCTAGGGTACGATTTGGGTTGTGGTTATGGCTATTGGTGCAGATGGTGGTGGTGCGGTTGCGCGATGAAGGTGAGGCGGCAGCTACAGAGAGAGGGGAAGGAGATAGAGAGACGAGATAAGGGAAGAAAGAGAACGGGTTTTCCTTTTTAGTTTTGAAAACAATTTTTCAAAATGCCGGACTGAACAAATTTTCAACAATCTCAAAATGACCAAAACTCAAAATACAAAACTGAAACACAAAGAGAACAACCTCTAAGTAATGGAAGGTTTGCACAATTAAATATTTTGAAAACACTATAATGGACGTCACCATCTAATCCCCCACGTTATCAAGCATAACATCTAAACATAGGTAAAGTAATCTTTATCTTTCGCCTGCAGCAAGAGTATTACTTGGTCACGGAATAATAAAATAAAAAATTCATCAAGCGAGACATTTAGGATTCTAGCAAAGTTTCTCCAAGAAAGAGTAAATCAGAGATCAATTTTGGTACAAATTGCAATCCGCATGCAAAGGTTTCATAATTTTAACGAGCAAATAGTCACAATATCAAATAAAACCATTCAACAAATTGTACCCCTCGTTCAGATGATATTAAATTCAGAAATACTTGGTTAATCTCAAGCTATTCGCTGCCCCTCAGAGAACCATGATTTTCATCATCATCGACAGGGCTTCCCCTGTCCCTAGGGCTAAAGCTGAGACTGCGACTGCGATCATTTTCTTGAACAGGACTCCTCTCTTCAACGTCATCCTCAGGGCTCCTGTTCCTTCCATTTGGGCTCCTGCTATAGTCTGATCCGTTGGCAGGCCTACCATCTCTAGGCGATGGTGTACCCCCCTTTCTTGGGCTTTGCTCCTCAGCTTTTGGGCTGTGAATCCTTCCCTTAGATGGAGATGGTGAGGCCCTGTGCCGCCTCCTTGACCCTCCCTCCCCACGTTCGATACTGCGATCCCTCTTTGGGGGTGGTGATCTAGATCGGCTGCAAAGAATTATAACAAAGAGCACGTGTCAATTTGTATACACAGCATACCTTAAAAGAGATATTCAAGCATGTTAGAACACTTTAAACGGGCATATCTTGCACTCTTTTGGGGCATGACAGGAAAAGTGCAACAGTGTAAATTTAAAACAAATACTACAGAGTTCATATAAATTTTCCACACACAAATGTTATAGCCCATGTTGGTGGGAATTAAAATCAAATTATTAGTAGATTTTGATAAAAGTTGATGAAAAGTGTCCCGAAAGTTGTGGGTCCCATAAAATTTAAGATTAAAATTAGTTGTTGATTTTGATTTAGACTAAAATCCAAATTTTAATTTCTACCAAACAGGGGCTAAATAATAATTTCCCTAATTTTATACTCCAAAAATTTACAAAATGGGGTTTCTTACATTATTTGTTCTGTCAAGGACATGTCAGTCACCAGTCAGCCCATCAACGAAACTCACTGATGAGCAAGTCCCACAAGAAAAAGTTCAAGTGATAAAGAAACAAACAGCTCGCCAGATTCTAGCATTGTCGTGAGGACTAAACTAATGGATACTTAATGAAAACAATAGCAACTAAGTATGCAATATTACAAACAATACACAGTAGAGAGAGTTTAGGTTGAACCTGCGACTAGGACTCCTG
>CAIGRP010085670.1:0-31092 GCA_903798385.1 Fraxinus cuspidata | reverse complement strand
TATCATCTGAAGAATATCTATAAATTTAGAAAGTTAAAATTTTGAGGTACTCTAACAAGCTCTTTATATTTAACACTTAATTTTACTATTCTAAAAAATTATTATCTTTCTTAGTCTTTTACTTTAACTAGCTTTTCTTTAAATTATTTTATTATTTTCCTACATTGAAAATTGAAACTCTTTGAATGCATATTATAGAGAGTATTGGAGAGTCAAACTCACTCTCTAAATTAAAATGTTGAGCATGATTTTAAATGTTGACTCTTTAAAATAGAGAAGATCTCATGTTTAAAGAGTCTCTCGGAGATACTCTAAAGAGGCTATTCAACATAAAGCTGACACAAAAATCCCATTAAATAGAACTGAGGTTTCTCATCCAAATAGGAGGAAAATACTACATTTTTAAGCATAATCATAATGATCATATACGTAACACTTTGATCTCATGGTTCTACTTTATTTCGTGATGTGACCATTTTTCTCCTAATTGACCCAATTGGATCGAAGTATTGAACTAGTAAATTTGACGTGCTTTAATGATGGGATTTCAATCCACGAATGTGGCATTATCCCTCCAAATTCAAAAGAAAACCAAATCCCATCATTTCATTAATGAAATTAGTCACATTCCGTAAGGAATATACATTAAGAGAAATAAATTGAAAAGAGAAGAAAATTTCATTATTTCATCAATGAAATTGGTTACATTTCGTGGAACATGCATGAAGCTCCAATAAAATAAAAATTGACTCCACTACTAATTAAATTCATCGTATTACACAAATAACTGTTTCACCCGATAAACCTCATAAAGATTGTGGTATAAAGCCGTGACAAAATTAACAATTAAATTAATTTTCACGACAGTTTAATTCGATAAAATTTAAATACTAGGCAGTGAATATTTAGATTCTTAAGTTGTGCGGATCCTTTGTATTTACTTACTATATGTAGTGCATCATCTATTTCTTTTTTTCTTTTCCTTTATGGAATAAATGTTAAGATACAAAATAATGAGAGTCCACCTCAAAAACTTCTGGGCTCCACCCATTTGCTGTTGATTCACCCAAAATAGACCCTTCAAATCATCCGAAGCACAATTTATTTATTTATTATTATTATTTTTTTGGCTAAGATTCAACCAAATTCAAATCATGAAATCTTGATTGTAATGAAATATTTCATTCAATCAACTTGGATGGAATCTTTCTACCACGAAATATTCCATTCAATCAATTTCTAGACATGACCACATCAACCCAAGTTGAGAACAAATGTCGCTTCAAATATTTAAGGGTTGTTCTCTTTGTGTTTCAGTTTTGAATTTTGAGTTTTGAATTCATTTTGGATTTTGTATTTTGAGTGTCCATTTTGAGATTGTTGAAAATGTGTTCTTTTTTTCATTTTGAAAAATTATTTTAAAAATAACCTAAACGCATTTTGAAAATTTTTACTTAATTATAACTGAAAACACTTAAAACGACAAATTTATCATTTTGGATTTTCTTTATAAAATTTTAATTTATTTTCAAAAATGCGTTTTCGAAAATGAGAAGAAAATGGTAAAGAGAACATGCCCTTAGACACGTGAATTCCACATGCAAAATTAACAATGATTAAAAAGTTTTTCTCACTGGGAATGAATTGTGCAACTATAATAAAACTTTAAAGAGCAATTGCAACTAAAGCAATAGGATAGGAACCAATAGTTACATTTTATCATAATTTTATTAAAGTTCAAATGCAGGGAAATCTATTCTTGACTCTTAAAAGTTGATCCCTCGTGATACAAATAATCATTTTTTTTACCAAACACCTAAAACAACAGTAACTTTTTTTTTACCATCAGAAGTCGAGCTCAGAAAGCAATCCCCATCTAGCCTTGAATAATCTCTATTTTTATTTTTATGAATAATGTTATCTAGTATCACTGGTGCTATAACATTGATTTAGGTGGTGATATATGATATGTTCAATGAAACGTGGAATTAAGTGTTTCGTTTAATTTTACTTCTCATTTAATGTCGTATAAACTAGTGTTTTAAAACATATCGTAATTAAATAGCATTACTCTTTTTTTATTGAGTCATTAGTTGAAGGGAATTAAAATCAGATTTTTATTCGATTTTGAAAATAGTTGATGAAATGTATATTTAAAATTAATTGTTGACTTTGATTTTGATTAAAATCAAGATTTTAATTAATACTAAATATGGGTTAAATAATGTTATTTATCATCACTGGTGTTAAATACCATTTTAGGTGGCAATTATATAATATTAAATGATAAATTCTTTTAAATGTAAAGTAACATAATTCATTTAATTGAACTAATAAAGTGCAGTAATCAAAATTGGTGTTGTAACACCATGGTACTTAGAAAGCATTATTTTTTTATTCAATAATACTATCTAGCAAAATTGATGTTATAATGTCAATCTAAACGGTGTTATTTGACAGACTATATGAAAGATGGATTTAAGTGAATTATTTATTTATACTTCATCTAATATCGTGTTGGTGTCACTTAAATTGATGTTAAATAACATTACTCTTTATTAATGCACAGGAGAGAAATTGGCGGTAAATTGATTTGTTGGTATAATTATAAATGAGGTCGAGGGGAAATGACATAGGTAAGAAAAAAGATGAAAGAAATATAAGAAAAGGACACGAGTGCCCTCATTTTGATGAATTTGGATGATTCCATGCACCCATTCGCAAGAATCTCTTGGGAAGTAGTTTTTGTCTGCTTCCTTTCCCTCTCATTTAAACCCCCTTTCGCTTTTACTCTTCTCATAATCCACCTTGTAAAACAACATGTCAATTTTATTCACTTCTTCTTCAATCATTCTTCCCCGATCACCCTTCACCACCACTGCAGCGCCGCTGCATATTCCGGTCACTTCCTTTTTATATCCCACCACCAGTTCTGGTAAGTTTTGAGCTCGTGTTAGATATTTTTAAAAGTTTGTGCGTGTTTCCAAGAAGAATGATCATTTTTCTTTGCATCAGAAGTTCTTTTTTTTTGATTTTTTTGTTTTCCTTCTGAATTTTTGGTTTAAACTGAAGAGCTAATTTTTCTTTCTTGAAATGGTTAAAAGGTCATCCTCAATTATTTATTTTTCATACGAATAAAGTTAATAAATGTAAATATTATCGTTTCCTTTGTTTTTTTTCTTGTTTGATTATTCGAATTAAAACGTATAATTAAGCCAACTAATTATTGTAGGTTTATGGTCCTCCTGGAAAGAAGTTACATCTACTTCACTTCTCCAATGCAAAGCTGTATCCAAACCTCGTACCCAAGGTGCAATTTATAAGTAACTTTCGAGGAAAAAAACTTAATGTTATAAGTCCCTTGTTAATGCAATGAAAATATACAACTGCAGGATACATAGACGTGCTTCAAAATGGTTTGCCAGTGATAAAATGGCCAGAAATTCTGGAGGATGAAACAGAAGAATATATTTCAAAGGTGGTTTTCTTTTTGTTTACGTCTAATGCTGCAAGTTATGTAGCACAGCTGCCCTATAATTGCACTAACTTTGAGCTTTTTCATTATTCAATTCCCTAAGGAATCAAATTTTGAATCACATTAGTCTGTTTCTTGCGCTCTATCTATCTATTTGATTCACATTCTTCTCAAAATTCATTCTTTCAAAACTCATTTTTAACCACACATTCTTTAATAAAATAATATTACAAAAAAATTTAAAATTTTTTCTTATTTTTTAACCATATATTTTCAATCACGTCACATCACATCACAAAATGCATTCTTTTATAAAAAAAATATGCATCAAACACCTTCATTAATGGGCGTAAATGTGCAGTTGTATATTTTCATTGCATTATATTATTATATTTATTCTTGTAACAGTGATCCCTACATGTGAAATGCCCTATCAATTCAGTACTTAACTGATAGAGCACTTCAAGTTATTTCCCTCATTCCAACCTCCTTAGTTATTATAACATAACCATGGCATCTTCGACACCAGTAGCAGTTCTAGTTTTACGATCCATCTCTTGCTTGCACCTACAGAGCGTAAATTTTATGTTTTTTATTTTTTATTTTTTCGATTTGGATTGTGCAAAAATAGGAGACAACAACAGAGGAAAGGATAAGGGAACTTGTGGAATCAATACGGTGGATGTTGTGTTCAATGGAAGATGGAGAAATAAGTGTATCGGCTTACGACACGGCTTGGGTGGCTCTGGTGGAAGATATTGGTGGAAGTGGTGCACCTCAATTCCCTAACAGCCTTGATTGGATTGTGAACCACCAACTCGATGATGGCTCATGGGGTGACATGGCCACCTTTACGGCTCATGACAGGATAATTAACACATTAGCATGTGTTGTTGCATTGAGATCATGGAACATGCACCCTGACAAAAGTGAAAAAGGTAACACAATATTTTCATATAATCAGTTTATCCGAAACGGATCTAATCATCATATGATCTTGATGCATAGTAGTGAGCACGACTAGTGTTTCGAACACGTAATCATGGTACATTATAACTTCTGTTGAAGACAAAATAACTACGGCCCTAACTAACTCCTTTTTATCAACTTAAACTTTTAAACAAGATGCTTCACTATCATAATATTACGTTATCCCATTTTTAATGGAAAAAAATGAACTCGACTTTTAGATGAGGCATTTTAAGATATTCCAATATGATATCATTTTACAAGTCATGATATTATGCTCGTATAGATGTATAGTGTTTGTATGGCGATTTTACGTGGTTTACGTGTGATGTATAGGGATAAAATTTATCAGAGAAAATATGGACAAGCTTGAAGATGAAAATGCTGCGCATATGCCTATTGGGTTCGAATTAGCATTTCCATCACTTATAGAAATAGCCAAAAAGCTGGAAATTGATATCCCATATGATTCTCCAGTCTTGAAAGGAATCTATGCCAGAAGAAATTTAAAGCTCACAAGGTAGGTATTTTCAGAACTCCAATAATAGTAATTATTACAACCTTATCTTTTATAGATTTATATATATGTAAAGATAAGAATAAGTGGAAAGTTGAATACTTTATATACATATATATATATATATTGGTACACGTAAGTATGGGTCAGTTTGATGAATCTTATTCGATACGTGTACTATCGAGTAATGTGTATCAAAAGTTGCTTATATATGCATGTAATGATTGTGTATGTGCAATAGGATACCAAAAGACATAATGAACAAGGTGCCCACAACAATACTCCATAGCCTGGAAGGAATGCCAGACTTGGAGTGGCAAAAGCTATTAAAATTACAGTCATCAGATGGGTCATTTCTGTTTTCACCATCCTCCACTGCCTTTGCACTCCAGCAGACCAAAGATGATAATTGCCTCAAATATCTAACAAATGCTGTCAAAAAATTTAATGGGGGAGGTAAAATATTGGGTTGGTTTAACTTTTTCATTTTCGAAACATTTCCTGTATGTTTTTACTTATTTTTGTTCTTAATTTCAGTTCCCAATGTCTATCCTGTCGACTTGTTCGAGCACATTTGGGTTGTAGACCGGTTGCAACGACTAGGAATTTCTCGATTTTTCCAGAAAGAAATTGAGGGATGTGTGGACTATGTTCACAGGTACTACTTTCTAAGTAAATTATTAACTTAAACAAAAAATATATATATATTTGCATATGCTGGCTTTTAGTTAGTATTAAACGACAATAATTCAGGTATTGGACAAATAAAGGAATCTGCTGGGCAAGAAATTCTAAAGTTCAAGACATTGATGACACGGCAATGGGTTTCAGGCTTCTGAGGTTGCACGGTTACGAAGTTTCTGCAGGTAAACAATATTTCTTGGATTCATAAGACACGCACGAACATGTTCAGAAAAAAAAAAAAGGAGCAGTCGCAGCCTAAAAAACCCGAGTTTCAAATCTAGTTCATTCTATATCATCCTTTCTTTTGGTACTCGAAGTTTGATTAGTACATATATGACAGATGTATTCAAACACTTTGAGAATGGTGGAGAGTTCTTCTGTTTTGTTGGACAGTCGAACCAGGCTGTTACAGGAATGTATAATCTGTATAGGGCTTCTCAGGTGATGTTTCCTGGAGAGAACATACTTGCAGAAGCAAAGCAATTCTCGGCCAATTTTTTGCGAGAAAAAAGAGCCAATAATGAGCTACTGGATAAATGGATTATAACCAAAGACCTACCAGGAGAGGTAAATGCCTTAACTTGGCTGATTAGTGTATCTATAGAATTTGTAGAACGTAAATTGAGTATGTCGATACACATTATTACATAAGAAAAAGTAGTTTAGCCCCGTTTTATCAAAATTCTTTTTTTTTTTACGTACTCATTTTCAATCATACATTCACGCAATAAAATATTCTTCACGTAAATCAAAAACATTTTCCTACATTTTTTCACACATTTTCAGAAAATTTACTATTCAAAATAAATTTTTTTTTTTTTTAAAAAGGCTACCATACATGAGCTTAACATGATGTATTTTACTATTTAATATAGTTTAGTACTACTACACAACAAAAAAAATGCCTTCGGCAAATAGAGTACGTTTCTTGAAATAGTACTTTTCTTGATTTGACATGATAGATATTGAGATATTCTTTCAAGGCAATAGAATTGTTACTAAAGTTTTAAGGGAAATAAATAATTCCATGTCGTTGTTCAAATTTCAAATAAATAAAAATTATTTCTTCAAATAAAAATAAAGCAAAGTTGCATAAAAAAGCTTCATTTTATTACACGCATTTTACCTTAAATATGCACACAAACATTAGTGTTGCAACATGCCACTTGCCAAAAGCTAGCATAACCAAATCCTTGGACCCAGTAAATGACACTATCAACTTGTAATTTAAAGAGTTGTCCGAACCCCATTTTTTTTATTTTTAAAAATGTATTTGAAATAGTGATTTGATGAAAAATGTATAGTTCAAAAATAAAGAAAAATTTTTGATTTACGCATAATATTATTTTATTAAAAAATGTGTGGTTAACAATAAAAGAGAAAAAATATATTTTGAATATATTTTGAAAATAATGTGGACCAATCAATGGCTAAATATTTTGTCATGTAGTGTTTTATTTTTATGTGGGTCATTTTAGTGCAACGTAGGATGACGACAAATAATGTGCAGGTAGGATATTCATTAGATGTTCCTTGGTACGCTAGCTTACCTCGAATAGAAACAAGATTTTACTTGGAGCAATACGGTGGTGAAGACGATGTCTGGATTGGCAAAACCTTGTACAGGTACTTCACATAAATTCATTTGTCGATAAATTGAATAGAAGAAATAGGCATGAGAACTTGTTTATGTAGGGAGATACATATATGTATATACTGTTCACAAAAATAAATTGAACGTGTGTTTCCTTTATTTGATAACGAGTTTTTTTATTAATCAGAGAAAAATACAAAAATATGACAAAAAAAAAAAAAATATGAGTTATCAGGTATGAAGTTTGCCGATCAAACGCAAAATAATAATAATTGCAGATAGAGCCAAAAATCACATGACGTGATCAAATTTACAACATTAACGTTAATTTCTCTCACTTGTAATTTACTATATTTAGATCAATCGTTATCGAAAATCGATTAAAAATATTAAATTATAAGAATCTAGAAACGAATAATTCATTAAATTCCAACACCAATCATTTTCATAGGTATATGTAATTATTTTATTAGTTCTAATGATTAAAGTGGTAGTTTATATATTTCTATATTTTATTANAAGAATCTAGAAACGAATAATTCATTAAATTCCAACACCAATCATTTTCATAGGTATATGTAATTATTTTATTAGTTCTAATGATTAAAGTGGTAGTTTATATATTTCTATATTTTATTATGTTAAAAATTAACTTAAAGATAAGTAAGAATTATGCTTATAATTTGTTATCATATGTGTGTTGTTTATCTTTAGGATGGGATACGTTAACAACAACATTTATCTTGAGCTAGCAAAATTGGACTACAATAATTGCCAGGAATTGCACCAGCTCGAGTGGAGAAGCATTCAGAAGTAAAATCCTGAACCACTTTTCCATTTAATAATGAAATAAGTAATTTTTCTCGAAAAAAAGTTATTATTCGGACGTGTATTATTTTGCAGATGGTACGATAAATACGAAATTGGAGAGTATGGAATGAGCAAAAGAAACCTTCTCCTAGCATACTATTTGGCTGCTGCGAGTTATTTTGGGCCGGAGAAGTCGAAAGAGCGGCTAGCTTGGGCAAAAACCACCATTTTAATGGAGACCATTGCTTCGCATTTTGGCCAGAAACCTAATCACAAACAAACCTTTATTGACGAGTTTTTACGTGGAAACAGCCTCGGTTATGCAAATGGAAGGAGGTACATTTACCATGGTCTTTCTCACTCAATTTTACTAATTACTGACAAACATTTCATGTGTATCCATTGGTTAATTTTAGTTGAATTTCAAATGGGCACGTGTATACACACACTCTTCATCATATCCTCGAAGCCTATCACTCAAACAATCACCCTCATCCCCAATCCGACCCCAACCCCACATCATCAATCTGTACACAATTATGTACAAGTAACATTACTCATATTTTAAAAAAAAAAAAAATCAAATACTGGGACCAGTGCGTTCCATACTATTTTCTTTCATAAATAAGCATAGTTTTTTGCTTTTTCTCCCCGTGGGTTAGTCACTAAACTAAACTCATCACAATCCAGTTGTAGAAACGACTTTTCGAAGGCACATTTTAACATCTCTAGGCCTGGGAAGATAGCAAATATTGTGATGGTATATGATTGATGTAGACTCTTGAGTGTTGGCTTTTGAAGGTTTTGAAAAGTTTGATATACATTGCCTTGTAATCTAAGTTTTTGATTAAAATGAACAGAACAAGACACAGACTGGTAACCACTCTACAGAGAACCCTAAATCAGCTCTCATTGGACACCTTGTTGGCTTATGGAAGAGACATTCATCAACAACTGAATCATGCTGTAAGCCCTTCTCCCAATTAGATTTCTTTTGCTCAGATTTAAACTTGTCCTTTGTTTTGAATCCAAAATTATTTTAAATTAATGCATTTTCGAATTCAAACTTCTAAAAAAAATTGTTAAATGAGGGTTTTTTTTTATTTTATTCAATTCTCTTTTGTCATTAGTGGGAAAAGTGGATGTGGAGCTTAGGAGAAGGTGACACGGGCCAAGGAGAAGCAGAGCTACTCGTGCGTACTCTAAACTTGACTAGCGATCTCAACAATCGCTGGATGTCAGATGAATTATTATTATCTCATCCTAAATATAATCGACTTTTGGATATCACCAATAGAGTATGTCACCAACTTCGTCTATATCAAAGCAAAGAGGTGAAATTCAATTTACTTATAACTTTTCTTTAATCATGTTCGATACTCTCTAGGTTATTATAGTTTTTGTCTAACAAAGTTTTGACATAGCATTATCACATGGAACAGGTACATGGTACAAATGGTTGCATCAATGGTACGGCAAACATCACAACCGTTGAAATAGAATCAGATATGCAAGAACTAGTAAAATTAGTTCTTACCAAATCCTCAGATGACATTGATACCAACACTAAGAAAACATTTCTTGATGTTGCTAGGAGTTTCTACTATGTTGCCAATTCTAGTCCTGCAACTGTAAATTTTCATATTGCCAAAGTGCTCTTTGAAAGAGTACTGTGAATTTGTGCACATATAATAATCTTTCTTCACACATATATATATACAGCAAATAAGTTGGTTTAATTCCCCCTTTTTTAACCCAAATATTCCTCCCTCCCCCTCTTATTATACAACCAATCTATAAAGGAAAAACGAAAAAGTATAGAAATGATTAATATGGGTTATGGAAATTGTAGACGTGCCTGGCCTAAAGATCTCGATAGATGAATGGACTTAGTCTTCAGCCGATTCACAATGAAATGATCAATACCTGTATTTGAGAATACGTACATGCGAGAGTACAATCGTTAAAAGATAAAATATAAAAGAATATGTATCTTTTCATATATATACAAAGAGATTAACCTGATCAAGTATTTGGAGATTTGATGACCCACTTAAGATGAGCAAGAAAAGGTGTAAGAAATGTTAAAGTGAGCACTCTTCTTGTCCTTTCTTCTAAAATGTGGTGACGATGATAACATAGTTTGCTTTTCAAAGTGAATTGACAGAATTCCACCATTCTTTAACTTATTGTATCTTCTAGTATACACACAGTTGTGAAATTAAAAATGAATATAAATGGGCGGTGGATAAGTGGATACTATTTGTGGATCATACGAGTATTGGATTAAATTTAAACCAAACAAGTTATTTGGATAATTTATAAATAATTTGTACATGATCAAACTTCAAATTCAATTACAAATTTCAACGGATTCACAAGTACTTTTCACTTATTTACACATATTTTATTTTTGGGGGGAGTGGGAGAGGGTGGAAGGGGGAAGGGGGTTACAAAATCTTATTTCGAAATATAGAAATTTGAGGTCAAAAAATTGTTACCCAGTCAAGACAACGCTTGTGGTGATACCTTAAGACATACTTTATATATGTGATATCATAGGACTCTTATTGCATAGGAGTCTACCCATAAAAAAGAAATCAATAAAACATAGAACAACCAGGCAATGTAATCTAGTCAATTTCCAATCGAATAAAGTGATAGCAAACCTAGCATGGGTTTAGAGTTTAGACTCACCTCATGGCACTAAAAATCATAAAACTAAAGGGCTATGCAAAGATTGGATCCATGCTTTTCTCCTTTAAATAGCCTAGGGCCATCAAGGATGAGAAAAGCTAATACATCAATGGAATAAAATCCCGGATTCAAATCCATCTTTTATTAGCACTCACATATTTTTCACTACAATCTATATCATGAATCTTGATTACTCATGAGCCATTAATTCTGGCAATCAAAGTATACTTCCATTCCAGTTATTTTAAGATTAAATTTATAAGAGTGACAAACTTATGAATAACGAACACCGATCACCTTGAATATCTTCAAAAATTGCAAACAAATCAACTAAAATTCTATACAGATTAAATAGGGAAAAACCAAAATACATATAGATTTTAAAAACAAAAATGAATGAGCTATATTAAAAGTGATTAAAGAAACGGTAAAAGCAAAAAAGAGTTAAAAAAAATATCACAAATGAAAGTATGTCATTGTCGATTTCCACAAGGCGGAGAACGAATGATAACATCTTTCATATTAGGGATTCTAAGTCTCGCCGTTTTGTTTTGCCTTTTTTTTTTTCTGAAGTTATGATCTAGGTTTTAATTCTAAATGAAACTCAATACAATGTGTCCAACAACCCAGCGTTTCAATTTATTAAATTAAGCTAAAACATCTATAATAATAAATAATTAAGGATATTTAGAATGTGACGATGGGATCCTAAGATCCTAAAATTTTAAGATCCTACTACCAAATCGTTTTGTCATTTTTGGAATTGTAGAGCTGTAATATTGTAAATCTAGACCGAGATTTTAACAAACTACGTGTGTAACTACAAAAAGGTCAAGTTGAAGATATTAATCACTTTTGATTCCAATAAAACTCGAGCACCTTGGAGTATAAAGGCAACTAAACCGCTTAGATATTGATCATGATGCTAACAAATATGGCCAATGGAGTGTTGCTTTACAACCTCCACTAGTGCTTTTCAGCTGTAGCGTATAGTTCATATTTGGAAGGACACCAATGGCAACTGCAACTTCTATATCTTTGCATTTTACATCTGTTGTGCAAGCGGCCAACACAAAATATACAATGGAACCCACTTGGCCAAATGGTGAAGATAGCCAACACAAAATATACAATGGAACCCATCAAGGCCAAATCAATTGTCACCTTGAGATTCTGTCTATGAATGGCCCACAAACCTCCACCCCATGTGAGAAATCTTCAAAAGGAAAGACTCATTCATTGAGAGAAAAGTAGTCTGTGGCACCGCACAAACATGAGAAATTATTAGTGTTCACACCCATGGCAACAAATTTTATTATTCGTGTAGGATCTATGAACATGTTTGATACACTCAACTGAACAAGATTTGATTGGAGTAAAGGGAAGAGACGTGTGATAAAATTTATCAATTGTATTGTCGAGTACTTTCACATCCTAATTTTCACAGCTGTGACAAAAAAATATATATGTTTACTCGTGCTCCATAATGAAGCCAAAAGGGCAGTAACAAATGAACCAAACATATATATCCACTAGTTATTAGACTCAACCCAAAAAATTATTGGATCATCGGGTTAGTAGTTCAACCGGCAGATCGGTGGTTCAACTGATGAGTTATTGTTTGGCTTTAATTTTAATTAAAATATATATTTAATTAAAGGTTCACAAGTTTCCATAATTGTCAAGGAAGTGAAATTCCTTGCTAAAACCCAAGGTTCAAATCCATGCCACAGCAAATTGAACTTTAAATTTTACATTGCACTTAAGCATTGAACCGGTACCAGTTTCCTCTTAAGAAATTTAGCTGGTTTTGACCGGTTCCCTTTCTTCCTTGTTGAATTAATTCAACCGGACCGGCTTGCTCGGCGGTTCTCAGTCCGAAGCGTTCGGTCTGGTCCGGGGTTTAATAATTAGATATTTACCAAAGTAGTACCCAATCAAAAACAAATTCGTCTTCTTACAAGCTGTAGACAAGATTGTTGGTTTTATAACAAATTTCAAGACACTTTATATCGTTACTCTACTCAAAATTCAAAATTTGTTTTCCTCCCTTCACCTATATGGTATGTGATGATTTTAACCAAATCGCATCATGTGATACAAGAAAGAAGGATCCTTATCATTTACTTAGTTTGCGAATTATATTGATGCAAGTTATTATTATTTTTGTTTGAAGTAAGTTCCCCTATTTGGTACACATTAAAATTTTCATTTTCATTCTTCGACTCAATTTCAATCACACATTGTTCAGTAAAATAATATTTTTCATCACGTGAATAACTTTTCTTTTTTTTAATCACAAATTCTCCATCAATCTACTATACCAGAATACATTCTTCCAAAATAATGTGGATCAAACACACCCTTACATTTCATAAAGTAACTTCTGATACTAAAAAAAATGCCCGAAATTTCAATTATGTTAGTCAAAATAAGTTATGACTTACTTTTAAACGCAACTAAACATGCTTCCAGATGAATAATTATTAGATAAATAATTAATTATGCAAAGATCATATTATTGAAAGCAATTTATGCATTATCTTCTTGGTGTAGGAGAGCCACTCTTGCAAGAAGACTTGAAGAAGAAGCCCTTTAGGCTTTACTTGCAATGCTATGCACCTCAACCACTGCCCATATTTGAGTGAAAAATAAAAAATAAAAATAAATGTCAAAGATAGCAACAGAGCCTTGTTCAACAATTTTCAGACTTCTTTACCCAACACAGATAAAAAAAAAAAAAGAAGCTAAATGAGCAATCTCTTACTTGGGAGAAAAGGGTATGTGAGTAGAGTGAAAAAAAAGTAGGGCATAATTAATAATGTCTAATATTATTTAATCTAGTATAAATGTATTGATCAGGATGGACGACTTCACCCTAACCCATTGAGGCATAGTGGCTACGTAAAAATAAAAAATAAAAATAAATGTCAAAGATAGCAACAGAGCCTTGTTCAACAATTTTCAGACTTCTTTACCCAACACAGATAAAAAAAAAAAAAAAGAAGCTAAATGAGCAATCTCTTACTTGGGAGAAAAGGGGATGTGAGTAGAGTGAAAAAAAAGTAGGGCATAATTAATAATGTCTAATATTATTTAATCTAGTATAAATGTATTGATCAGGATGGACGACTTCACCCTAACCCATTGAGGCATAGTGGCTACGTACGTCTAGAAAATGTAAGTTTCGATTGTTACTCATATATAGAACGAATAAGATCAATGACCTTTCTCTCGTGACATTTCTAATCGTTTAAATACTACTTTGAGAGAACTAGAATCCACGTTGTCTCAAGACTAACATGTCACAAAACAGTTTAAGGTAGATTCTACGGGGCGTGGATCTTTGAATGGTAATAGAGGTGTGCAAAGATTTTCTGGAACCACAAAAAATGGCTCTCGGCTGTAAGACCCAACAATCGAGGAGGAGAGGCGAAAGTCAAATTTGTCTATAAGAAGGAAAATTGTGTTTTGATAATGACATCACACCAAGAGAAAATGTTTTCACCGCTATATGTTGTCTGCAAGATTAGTGAATGAATGCATGCAAAAACAATATAGGATTTTCACATTGTCTAAAGAAAATGAATTCTTAAAACCCTTAAAATTTTCCTTCCAAACTTCACCTACTTTGAACCAAATTCTCCTTCTTCTAATGGGGTGGCTTCACTCCATCTTTTTCCCAATGAAGAAATTCTGGCGCCAGCTTCGTGCTACCAAAAGAAACCGTATTTTTCAATCCATTCCTATCTTCTTGATTATCTGTTTGCATGTTTAAACTTTCAATTGCTTATGTACATTCTTTTTCATAATTGCTTTCTTGTTTATCGTTTGAGCACGTGTTTGGTATGGTACTAGAGGTGTAAAATGTTCCGACCAAGCCCATCTATATGGATCTAGTTGGTACTTGTTCAGTTGTGTTCACTAGGACGTACCGATAACGTTAAAGTCGAGATTATTTCTATTCGAATTGATCACCATTACTTCATAAATATTTTTGTTTATGTTTATAGGTGGGGGAATATACATACTCTATGAAGATGTGAAGTCGTGTTCTTGTGAAGATGTGCACGCTTTATGGACACTGCTGGTTGATTCAGATGCAAATTTGGCATAAATTTTCGAAATATGATACATATGGGCACTGTCAAAATGCGAATAATGAATAAGGAGAATTAAAATGCTTTCTTCCCCTTTTATATTTTTCTACTTTTTTTTTTTTTTGTAAATTTTCTTCAAATAAATATTTAAATGATAGTAGTTTTATAAATCAGTTTTTGCAATGATGATGTGTTGTTTAAATTATTGTGTTAAATCTCTGATCGATGAAGTTAATACGTAAATGTACAAATATTATAATAATTCAGATCATATAGTATAAAAAGAATCTTTTAATCTTACTATTATGCTCTGTTTGATTACACTTCAATTCCATAAAAGATGGAAACTAAATTTCATTTTTCACATTTTTGCATATTTGATTGCCCAAATTTTCCACGGGAATTGGTTTTCTATCTTTCACCCACATGTTCACATTTTCTTGATTTTTGAGGAAAAGTTTTTCTAGGCAATTTTATTTTTTTTTGGCAATGGAAATAAGTTATATCCCCAATTATAACAAATTATATCTTTTTAATGGACAATTTTCATGAAAAACAAAGCCAAAAAATACCAAAATTTCAATATTTTTCAGATGAAAAAATATACAAATCAAATACAATTAATTGACAATTCCCTGTAAAACAAGTTCTAAACAATTCAATTCCTTGACACTTGAAGAAAAAGAAACATCAAAAACTTATTAATTATTTCATTGAGTTACTATCACTTCGATATATTATACATGTCACTACATACCAAAGAGTTCGACTAATATAGCCAATGAGTATTTTGGTTAGTGGGCATATCCATGATCACTAACATTTTAGACCATTTTAATTTTTAGTGGGCCCCGGGTCGGGACAAGGCTGAAAATCTTAAGCGAGGGGTTGCTTCCTGTCCGTTACTATCCTTAATTATATAATTTATCAATCGCCAAATTTGAAGCTTTTTCTAAACCTTCGAAAAACCGTCCTTAAACAAAGTCCTTGTTTGATTTTGCTAAAAATCAAAATTTAGCAAATTTTTATAAAAAAGATGAAATTTGTACTTGAAAATTAAAAAAAGCTGTGGATCTCTTGAAATGTGTCATTAATTAAATTTATATTTTATTAATTTTTTTAGTTAAATCAAACAGGAGCTTGTGCTAATGGTGGATGGTAGTCAGAGATATTTGTTATGACATATGTTGAGATTTTCTTATTCAAGGCTTGTTGGAGCCCTTTTTTAGTGTAAAATGTATTTGAAACGGTAGATTGATAGAAAATTTGTGGTTAAAAGTGAAGGAAAGATTTTTGGATTGCGTGCGATATTATTTTAATAAAGAATGTGTGATTGAAAAGAAGAGATTGGAAAATATTTTTAAAAAAATGAGATCAAACAAAGGCTCAATTTAATAAAAAAAATAAGTAAAAATTAAATTAAAAAAAAAAAGTGCCCTGTTGGATAGGCCCAAATAAAAATTTATAGGTGTCAGCTAATTCTCTTGACTTCAATTTTCTTCAGCCCAATTAACATTTACAGGCCCCCAGCTCTTTCGTTTCGCCTCCAATTTTTATAAAAACCCTAGCTTCACGATTGGACTAGGGTTTGTGGGCGATTTTCTCTACTATAGCGAAGTAGCCGATCTGGGAATTATCGCAGCTTCTCCACAGCCAATTTGCAGCAGTAGCCATGGTTATCCCCTCTCTTTTCATTTATATTAGCATTTTTATACTTTGTATTTATTCTTCTGCTTAATCTGTTTTTTGTGTTTTGACAAAAAAAAAATTTACTTGCAGTCTCTGATAGCAAATGAGGATTTCCAGCATATTCTGCGTGTGCAGAACACGAACGTGGACGGGAAGCAGAAGATCATGTTCGCCTTGACCTCCATCAAGGGTATTGGCCGCCGTTTCGCCAATATAGTCTGCAAGAAGGCCGACATCGACATGAACAAAAGGTTTATTTCTTTTAAGATAAGAATTTAGCTCGTTTTTATTCCATTTAAGGTTTATTAACACCATTTTTGTGCCTCATTAATGCTTTAAGTTTATTTGATATATAGACTGAATGCTGAAATATGATATCAGTTACTTTCTGTGTAGGATTTTTTATATGGATTAATTACTGTATGCAACAGCAAGAGTGAACTTATTGTGGGTTTTGTGCTTTTTGGACTCTGTCTACGATTTATGATTTATTCATATACGGTTGTACATGTTTGTGATCTATTTACCCCAATTCGCCATTCATGATTTCCTTTTTTACTGTAATTACAATGCTGCTGCTTGTCATATTTGTACAATTTTATATCTATGTAGTATGTATCTTGATTGTTGCTGCTATTCATAATTGAGGACTCGTTGCATTTTGCTTGATGAACTGTTATGAAGGTTAAATTTTGACCGGCTGTCTGTCACTTGAATATCACACCTCTGTATGAGGTGGACTTCGAATCATGCTTTTATTTGTCGAATACAAACTTGTGCGTTTGGTTTAGAATTTGAATTGGAGAAAAGCACTTGAAATTTGAATTAACATATTTATACCTTCAAAACTTCAATGTTGAGTGCCTCTGCAATCTATGGATTTCATACGATCAACTCATTTCTACTGCAGGGGATACAAATCATAAAGAAAATTGAATGTTTTAAACTGCTCTCTTTTTTATTTTGTCTTATTTTATTTTGTTTGGCATTCTTTTTGGATGTTAAACCGCTAGTTAGTGTAGTGTATTTTGGCATAAGGATAGCGTAATTCTCTCTCAAGATTGTTCTTTCGTACTGTAATTGGATTTTAAAATGTTCCCAATCCAGTTGGAATAAATTCTTCAACAATTCCATTATTGGGGTCTCAAATCCATACTCTATCGTCCTATGTATTTTGGCCGAGTATGCTAGAAAACATTTTAGTTTTGAAATGGATAAACGTAAACCTATTGATATGCTTCATTCAACCAAGCATTCTTAAAGCAGATAACTTGTTTGCATTTATAATGTTATTCTTGATTGTATATTTTATTTTTTGGCCATATACATCATATTGTTTCATGTTGAGGAATTAGATCTTTCAATTTTTGATGCATTATGAGGTTCATTTCTCAGAATTTTGATCGATGTTGAATTTCTTGCCGTGATTGATGTTCTTTGTTCGCTCCTATTCATGGCTATTGGTAGAAAATGCATGAAAATCTTATTTTTTTCCTCTTAACTACAGTTTTTGGAAAATAAATTGAAAGCTTAGTGAATTATTTATTACCAGGGCTGGTGAGCTCTCAGCTGCGGAGATTGACAGCCTGATGACTATTGTGGCAAATCCTCGTCAATTCAAGATCCCTGACTGGTTTCTGAATAGGAAGAAGGATTACAAGGATGGAAAGTTTTCTCAAGTGACTTCCAATGCTTTGGATATGAAGCTCAGGGACGATCTTGAACGTTTGAAGAAGATCAGGTTTGGCTCTTCACTCTGAAATGGTCTCTCAACTGTCCATGTTTAAGTATTTTGCGATAAGGCTGTTGCCTTTGCTTCTGCTGTTTATTCATTTGATTTTGTCCACCGCTTATAGGAACCACCGTGGTCTCCGTCACTACTGGGGACTTCGTGTGCGTGGACAGCACACCAAGACCACTGGCCGCAGGGGAAAAACTGTTGGTGTCTCCAAGAAGCGATGAACCTCATCTTTTTATACTGTTCTCTTTTTCGTTTTGTCTGAATTTTTGCTGCAGCTCTTGACCAAGTTCTTACAGCTAGTAATTTGCTCTCTATTTTACGTTGATTTTTGATGTGTTGGATATCAATGACTCTTATGGCAAAATCATTAGATTTATGGATGAGTTTAGTTACCTAATTACTTTGTAATGATGCGATTCTGGAAAATTATAAACCAAGTTTGCAGTAGGGCCCGGTTTTGATAGCCTAATTGAATTCTGTTAATATCAAACATAAAAACATTACTTGGATATCCATCTGTATATGTCGACACCATTGGCGAGTTCTCTTTGCTTTCATCTTTGGGACCGTATGTACGTGTTGCACGATGATTAATGCATTCAAATTTAAATACATGCCCTTTGTTTTCGAGCCCCTGTTTATTATCAACTCTCCGGTGTTAGTTTTCTGCCCAATTGCTCTTTCTAACCAAATTAGATATTAACCCAATTTCAACTCTGGCACATGTCGAGAATCGAAAACCTGGATTAGTTCCAGTCCACAAAATCGTCCTTGTTTGGTACAAATTAAAATCAGATTTTAATTTAAGTCAAAGTCAAATAATCAATATTAATCACATCTTTCATAGGTCCCACAACTTTTTAACTATACATTTCAAAAACTTATATTAAAATTTACTAAAAATTTAATTTTAAGCCCCACCGAACACCCCCGACTCATCATATACCGTAATAACATAAAGAAATAGGGTAATAAAGTCAATATTTTTAATTTAGTGATAATTCGCGTAATTGTTAGAACTTAATTAACTACTACAGTAAGAAAATTACTTCAATGAACATTTTGAAATTTACTTCAAACTTTAGTTCATCCATTTTTTCAATTTTTTAATAAATATTCAATTACCTAAACAATTCAATTCTTCGTCAAATCATAAAAATGCTTCCCATTTCGAATTTCTAGGCACCAGTCCATGTTAAAAAAAACATAAATTAACTTCGTATAATTTGACATGCAAGGGTTTTTTTTTTATCGAGATTTTGATGGTTAGGTCATTGGGCACTGAATATTGTATGAATCTAAGGAAACGTTGAGAACTAATTTGCTCATTTTAAAGGTTTAATGACTAGCTTGCTACTCGACCGGCAGAGTTTTCCGAAATTTATGTTGAATAAAAACAAAAATTATGAACATTAATGGAGACAACTAAAATAAATAATAACTATTGAATGAGATGTGACAATGCACCATATGAATGGCAAGTACAAAAACCAGTTCATCGATTCACCATTGTTAAAAACAATTATAAGTAGAAAAGCAGAAACTTGTAAGAAGAAACAAGTCAGCTTCTGTGTCATATCGGAATATATAATTAAAGTCACATGCAATTACAATGTTATTATCACCACGGAATCTTCAATATCCCATGTCTCAGAAAAAAAATTAATTTAAGAACTGTAAAACAATGGGTGAGGAAAACAAATTCAAGATTCCCTGATTTTGTCTGTCTTTGATCCTACATTATTTATTTATTTATATATAATTTTGTCTTCATTTTAATCCAAATATTGTCCTGACTTCAAGATTCTGCATCAATCAATCACCAAGTGAAACCATCTCATCGAACAATTTACAGCACGCTCGATATGAAAGATTAGATAATATTAGACAATCGAGTCGATCTAACGGTGAAATCTTGAATTTTTTACTGTCTGCTAGCCTGTCTGTCTGATTGATCAAGCATTATCCCAAGATTTTAACTTGAATGAAGAAGTGAAATGAGAGTTTTGTGTTCAGAAGAAACAATAAGCCCACATATTTTTTTGTCATTAAAAGGACATAACTACACTTTTCAGTATGATCTAATTTTGTACAAATGATCAATTTAGTCATTAATATACCTGCAATTTGCTCAACTTGCTATGAATAAAACAATTAATACTCACTTACACGCTGCTGTTTCTGCATATCTGGCACAGCTGAAACTTCACACATTATGTTCGTAAATAATTGATTATAATTCAAATAAGTTGATAATCTTGTTTGATTTTTAACTCTCAAAAACTGATATTTTTCCAACTGTCGAATATGTTCCCTTTTTGCGTCAATGTTATGAGTCGTATCTACGGTTTTTATGATCGAGATTATCCCAAAACTTTGTTACATATTATCCTGGGAGTCAGCTCGGGAATAAGGATAAATTTTTCGACCCAATCTTTTTCATAAACCAATCTAACGGTGTTGTTGATCGCAATTTTTATGCCGAACTTGACAAAATCCAGGATCTATAATCAACGAGAAATAACCTATCCAAAAGAGGAACCAAAGTATTTAGATAACTCCAGTCAACAGATAAGAATCATTCTTGAATTTTTCTGCAGTTAGAATTAACATAGCAACAGCTTTTTCATTAGGGTTCAGAAATACAGATAAGATCAGAATTCGAAAAAGTTTTATTGCTTTTCAGCACTATCAGAAATCTAACGCTAAAAGGGTTTAATTTTGCATTAAAAAGTATGGCATTGGAATATGATATTGAGTTGCCTAAGAAAACCGTTTTAAACCATTTCGTCTAAAAGTTTTAAGACATTTTTTGTCATCAAAGGCTCGTTATGTTGACCAATTTTCATAGACAGACGAGAACGAGAGTTAAACTTAAAGATTGATGTCTACTTTAATACCAAAATGGCACACCAAAACTAAATCATTTACATGCTGTAAGGGACAAGGCAATTTGATTATAATTGAAGCCAATAGGGGACCAAACGCATACTATCCTCACATGTTCGTTCATGAACTGTCAACATTTATGTAATTTCCAACTACATAAGTTATAATGAAAATGATACCAAGCTACAATTATTTCCGGCAACCACTCTCCGGCGGTGGAGGTGTCATCATGCTGACGAGGAGATCGGCAAAAGCTCCAACGATGAATTTATGGGTACTTTTGGGGTTTAAGGATAGATAGCGCATGAGAAGCTCATGCAAGTAATCCCAGTTGGATTTTACATCAATAAGTTCACGCGCCTCCACCATTTCTTGCATTGATCGCCGGAAGTCGATGAAGGGGTCCACGGAGTACGTTGGAACGGCAATAGTATCAGATGCCGGTGGTTTTTCCGGTGAGGAAGATGAGGTTGATGCGACTGATGATGAAGCTGATATTGAGTCTACAATCGAGTTGGAGAGGCCAGGGGAAGAGAAGAAGAAGCGTTGGGAGGCGAAGGCGGTGGCTAAATCTGCTGTGTTGGTGGTTTCAGTTTCGAATTCAGAGTCAGATAAAGAATGGTGGTCCGACGTGGTGGAAGATCCGACTGAGGCGGCAGCGGCGGCTGAGCAGTCGATTGAGAAATCATAGAGAGAGTTGAAGTTCTTGATAAGTAAAGATGCAGCAGCCGGATTGCAAAATGGACGTCTATGATTTTCTTGGATAGATGGCAAAGATTTGAACGTTGTGAAGCAAAAATTAAGGTTTTTGGGCATTGTTTTGACACACGAGAAGAACAAATTACACTAGAATAAGAGAAATTTGTTATGAAGTATGTTATGTTCTGTGTTCAGACCGGAGTTAGAACTTAGAAGGCCAATTTATACCTAAGAGAGAGGGAGAGAAATGAGTAAATATTTCTTTTTTTAGTTTGACGCAAAAATTAGCAATGACGTCTCTAGCTTTCATCTTTGAATAATGCTATTTATCATTATGATAATAAATTATCGGTGACGTGGAATGATGGGATCTGATAATTCAATTTATACAAGAGAGAGGGAGACACATAAATGTGACGGATAATGAGTTGTCACGTCACCGAATGATAATGATAAATACCATCACTCTCCATATTTAGATCATGAGAAAAATAGTAATGACGTCTATAACCTTTCACGTTATGATTTCAGAAAAAATATTGTAAACGTCTATAACTGTGTCAAGATCATGAAAAAATAACAATGACATCTCTAACCTTTCATGTCAAGATCCAAGGGAAAATAACAGTGGAAAGCAGTGAAATACTATAACCTTTCACAAAACGTCTCAGGAAAAATAGTAGAAGGCGTCTCTAATCGCGTCAAGATCTCAAGAAAAATAGCAATGACTTCTCTAATCTTTCCCTTTAAGATCACACGAAAAATAGCAATGACCACTTCACAGTATTTTTTCCATTAAAAAAGAAGACAGTCCTTAATTAATAGATCATATGTTATATGTCATTATTTGGTGTAACATCTTTGTCTATTTTGCCAAACTTGTACTGTAGGTTATGTTTATAAAGTACATTTGTTGGATTAAAAGCTGCCCATATATAGTTCGAGCCCGTACTTTCGCATCTTGCCTTTATGTTTCATCGACTTGTACGCTAATGAACTCTTTCTCCCTTCCCCACCCTATTGCTAGGATAGGCCTCCCCTTATTTCCATCGTCGAAAAAAGACGACTTGTCTATCTAAATGAAAATACTTTATCCCAAGCTTTGAAAAAAGAGGGATTGATATCGAAACAGACTTCCTGAGCTTAGAATTGTGAAGTATAAAACATATTTTTAAATTTTTTTTTTTATGCTGTCTAGTAATTAGACCAATCGGATGAAGCCACGAGCAGGTCACCCAGTTAAATAAGTGAGAAAGTGATATATCATATGGTGGGTACAAAATATTGATTGGCTCATTACATCAACCTTTATGTTACAGTTTTATGACATCTCTTTATCATATTCCTATTACTAGCATGCTCTTGTGTATCAAAGGACAATAATCCAAGAAATTTATGTTCATACTCCTTTCCAAGATTTTTTTTTTCTTTTACCCCTAAAAATGAACAGTCAATTAGTTTCTTCAAGATCATAATTAAATTCATTCAGCACATAATAATTGTTGAGAATCCATATGAAAAGGCACTTAATCTTGTTAAAATGAATAACTCGGTCCCTTTTACTTGTTTACATACAATGTGGACTTTACTTTTTTTTTGTATTCTTGTAAGATAGTAATTCGTTTAATAACACTAATTTTTAAACATAATTACTTGTTTAAACTATACATAGACGGGTCAAATTATTTATTATTATCGTTTAAAAGAATCGTCCAAATCGTCGTTATGATACTAACATAACGAAGAATATTTATGACAAAACAAAATCTTGGAGGGACCTAAGAAATTTAAACCAAGAAATGATGTTGTAACAACAATATTGCAACTTCCTTATCAATCTCACATGTTTCACCTACCATGTTGCTTTATTTGGTGTACAAAACATCAATTTTAATTGTCAATTATAGATTATGTCCCAACTAAAAATCAATTCTTAGTTCCCTCGTGTTTAATACATGACCAATTATCAATTTTCTAACTATTTAGCAGCTTAAAGAGAAAATAAAGATGAAAATATCAACTTTATCGCTAACCTGAACATGTTTGATTGCACTTAAAAGTAATCAAATAGATACAAAGAAGCATAGGCATTGTCAATAGACTTACAATGAGTATTTCTTCAAAATACATTTCAATAATAATAATAATAATAATAAATTTAATATTTGCCTCCACGAAACCTATTTTGATTTTCACAATGCAAAAAAGACCACACATATTTTTCATATTTTTTTGCTTCGGATTTATTCAATATTGATCTCTAGTAAAACAACTAACAACACATCTTCACAGACCACGCCTCCGGCTGGCAAATAATTTTTAAATGGTTAATAAATTCAATGAAAGTCAATATACTGTTAATTAGTGCTCATTTTTATTGATACATTTCGTGGAATTCGCTACTATTCGACGTGTTTTTTATTTATATAACCATCTTATATATTAATTTTAAAAAGTTTAGAACATGATGTAATGTCATTGCAACTTTTATAAAGAATCTTTTTACTTAAATTGGAGAAGTTATGTATCACTTTTTCTTTTAGTTTGCAATTACGAATATAGGATTTCGTAAATGAAAAGGTAGAATGAATGGTTTCGAAGATTTCAAATACCAACGCAACTATTAAATACCAAGTACTAGATTTGGTATGGTACTTATTTCACATAACTTTTTATCTCCATAATTCTTTGAACCGAACACAATTAAGAAGGTTGGTGAAAAAAGGGTAACTCGTGAAGGAAAATCGAATCCTTGTGTTTATTAATTTTATATATAATTGTCTAAATCAAAGTGTACCATAAAATTGTTTATGCAATAAGAATTTATAAATTAGTCCATATATATATTAACGGTGAATAAGTAAATAGGACTTATTGTCTGCTAAATATATGGTTGAAAATAAAGTTTATCTATTTATAAATTAATTTACAAGCTTTGCCAAACACAAGCATAAAAATAACAATATTACTAGGCAAAAGGTAATGTGATGATAATAATTTAAAATTTTTCATTTAGAAAAATGTCTCTTTTTTACCCGGATTAAACCCTATTATACGGTGACAGTGCAAATATCTATCTTTCGAACGAGAAATCAAATAATAGTATTCACCTCAGTTCACCATAATATTATATACAAACATAAACCAATCCTCTTTATTAGATCTCACTTTACGTTTAAGATTGAACATCTTCAAAGTGTCGATCTTTTGTACTTATTTTATCCACTTTGCTTAAATAAACGCTATGAACTCGAATCAAAGTCAGTGGAGTTGATCAACATGGTCAATTTCTTAGACTAGGGAGAAGACTATCAAGGCAGCTTTGCTAACCCGAGAAGAGCTATACCCTAAAAATATCGAGTAAACGTTCAAATAATTAACAATTAACTAACTTATATATAATAATCAAAATTCACATTATAAATTCCATTATTCCTTATCAAAATTCACACAAATAGGAATAGTTTACAAACAATGAGAGTTCATATAAGTTAAGACAAAATCCAACAAAACGAACCCTTAAAAAATCAACAAGATCCTTCTTTCATTTCTTTTGTTTTTGAATTTGCTAGGAAATTTACACCGACTTAATGAGATGTTCATTGCACGTTTGCAACGTGTCTAATGTGCTAGACTTGATAAAATTATTTTATTTATATTTCTTACTATCTTATCTAGCCCAAAATTAAGGACCTTTTAGCCTGGATGGGCCCTGAGGTGAAGTATTATATGTCTACCATTCTTAGGGTTCGTCCAACTCTGGTTAGTAGAAGTATAGGACACAGTTTTAAATACAGATGTCAAAATCCTTAAAATTTGATAATTATAAACTTTGTCGATCCCAAAATTATTGACAGACTTAAAACTCCACAAGTCTCTTTATTCCGCGCGCACACACATACAAGAAGTCGTGATTTTCTCCTTATTGTCATGTCTCTCCCCTTCACAAACCAGTAGTACTATATATACAAAGTCATACACTATATAGAGAGAGCTTCACTGCTCTTGATTAAGCCTTGCCGCAGCCGCCATAGAGGCGGAGACACCACCTGGATGCGTAGCCAGGTCCGGTTTGTTCCTAATTTCTGCGTTAATTACCCCTTCAGCATCTTCCCTCGTCACCGGTTTGTCATCAATAAGTTTCTCAGTTGCATCCTGCAAAAGAAAGCAAATTTCATGGACTACTATAGCGTCTTTGACACGTTGGACTTGAATAGTATGTACCAAACGTACTCATAAGCCCGTCTGGTCGATCAAGATCAAGATGTTAAATTTTTAAATGAATCTAGCATAAGGTGACTAAACATGAGCAATTCCAAACAGACCCTAAGACACAGAAATCAGAAATTATGTTAGATGAAAATCGAGTTAGGTATTTACTGCCAAAACATCGCCAAGCTTGGTTTTCAGCTCATTCCTGGTGGTTCGAATATTATACTCCGCGGCGGACTGAGCTTTTGCTCCTACACCACCAGGCACAACATGGCCGAGCCCGGTTGCACTAGTCTCGGCCGCTTGTATTGCGGCCGCGTCACTTTCATCAATTGGCTTGTTTCCAGCTGATAGAGCAGCCGCCTCCAGTGCTTCTCCTACAGTAATCGCATCCGGGTCCAGCGCCGCCCCCGGATGGATCATTTTCACATCTGTTGGTCGTTTGTACTGTCCCAAAACCTGCGATGCATAAAAGAACAAAAAATTTGAAGCCTAATTAGATAGTCAGAAAAGGAAATGGAGAAAATTAATAACATTATACCTCTCCTCCGACAGATTCAGTGACTGTGCGGTAGCCACAGACTTCAGCTTCAGATATGGTGGCTCCCTGCTCCCTAACAACGTTGGTCATATCGTAATGGCCAACAGCGCCGCGCCGCTCGTTCACGTCGGCGGCTGATTGCATGACGGCGGCTGGACCACCCTTCTTAGTCTCCCCAAGTACGATATTTTCGGCGGCTTGCATGGTGGCTGCATCTTGTGGAGCTATAGGTTTGGATGCTAATTCATCGGAAACTTGAAAAAGATCGCCATACTTGACGGCCTCTGGCCTTCGTGGTTGTTCCTGGCTCATTTCTTCGCGTTTCAGGGTTTAGATATAAAAGAAAAGCTACCGATGACCGGGCGTATTTTATACTCTAATAGTAATACGGTGGCGGTGCAGTGGCACCTCTGTGTGAAGCATGCAATAGCATAGAAATTACACGTGTAAGGCTGGGAAATAGAACATTTGGATTTGATGTTACAGGTGGGTGTCCTTCCCAGAATCAGTTTTATTTTGAATTTTGTTACGTGTGACATTCCAGTTTTATTTTAGGATAATTAATAATTATATCCCCGTAACAATATATTTTAAATTGCATTTAAAGGCTCTATTCTCTGTTTAGTTTTCCATTTATGCCCCAATTTTTTTCCTTGTATTTTTATTCTTGACTTTCAATTAATTAGTGCTGGACTTTGATGGCACCAAATATTCTTTTAATGTACTTTGCAACAAATTACAAAGAACTTTTATAGATAATTTATTTATTTAAAAATATGAGCTACTATATGTCCTTCCACACTCTCCTAACCATTATTATTCGTGGACACCTTTCCATGAGATACATTATCTGCTAATTCATAAAAGGTTGATGATAAGAGTATCATTAAAAAAAAGTTGAGGACAAAAGTGCGAAAATAAATAAAAATTGAGGGCATTTAACGAAAATTGTTATGTTGTCACGATCCAGTATCTCGCAACTATTTTTCCAATGGGGGGTGTATTTTTTATTTTTATTTTTAACATGGGGGGCCCGCCAGTGTGAAAGACCTGGCAGGCCCCTGTTAGTTTGCTCCCTGTACTGGGAGCAAAACTCTTTTTCCATTTATTTATTTACAATGACGATTTGCAATTTAGCTCTTTGTTTGGTGAAGCTAAAAAAATAAAAAAAATCGAGAGAAAATCAACAATAAATGTTACAACAGTGGGGAATTTCTCCTACCAGTGGTTAAGTTGATCCTTGTTCTGTAAAGCCGAACATATTGATCTCTCATTTTCGTTGTTGTTCCACGAGTAGTCCAAATTGACTCCTAAACATTAAAAGGTCATTAGAGGACACGAGTGTAGAACTTAACAAAAGGCGGCCTTGAGGCTTTTCCTCAACTGTTCTTTGATCATCTGTATGGTACTACAAGAATAACGAGAACTATACAATATACCTCTAGAAGCGACGGTCCAATTTCTACTAATGAAGAAGAAAGAATGACAAAAGGCTAAGACAGCCCAATTGAAAATCACAAGACTTGATTGATGCAACAGCATTCATGGGAGCTACTTCTATATGACTACTAAACTTGACTTGTCCAACATGAAGATCTAAGTATAATAGAGCGCATGATTCGAAAAAAAAAAATGTTTGAACCATCCTAGAAGACAAATGATCCTAGAAATTTTGTGCATTTCATTTCTTCGTGCTGTAAGGGCGGTCATTGTTTACATCATTAACAAGAACTACAAAAACAATTCTTTCATTTCATAAGTTTATTGATCAACAAAAATCAATATTTGCCAATCGGAACTTGTTACCACCTACCGAATATCCAAGAAAGTGGCAACCATGGCCGTAAGCCTTATGCTCAAGAGTTCAAGAATTAAACAACCTTTAATCTTCATTTAAAACATAGCCTTTTATAAATAATAATTTCAAGTTATATGCTTGTGCAGTTATACTAATAGAACCCAATCACAAGTACGTATAAATGCTTTCATTGAACTCTTAATGCTGATACAAATTAAGTTATCTGAATTGCAAGAAGGTGATTTCGATTTTAGTGTACAAGAACAAGCCTCCCAACTCCAATATCGCCACCGCCATTCTCCTCCACCTCATCACCTTTTGGGACCGTAACCACCAGCTCCCCGCCGCCATAGGCCGCTGAGGCAAGCTCCGGCTGCGTCGAGGTCGGGAGCCGAAATCGCCACATATCGAGCACAAACTCAGTTCCCGACAAGTTTGGCACACCATTTCCCAGTATAACAACAATCTTGGTGAGCCCAGGATAGATATTAACGGCGTTTGCCTTCACTTCACCGTCGATATCATCGGTTGCAGCGGTGAATTTAATAGATTCGGGAGTTTCTTCAACCGAAACGATGGCGTCTGATTGAAAAGGAAGCTCCAGCACCTTTGCGAAGATGTGGGGCAGTCGCCGGAGCTTCTGATTCCGGCTGATGTTCGCCTCAGCCAGAGCCGATGCTATATGAAATCGGAGAGCGCATCTGGGCACCGGGTGGACCTTCATGGCAGTGATCTTTGAAGAAAAACAGTCTTAATTCGAAGAATCCCAGATAAAAATTTGAGATACAGGAGTTAACGAACAAGAAAACACTGAATTTATAGGCGTTCTGTGGCACGTAAATTTTGTGGCTTCTTCTTGTACATATTTTTAAAAAAAAGAAAATAACAAGTTATTTTTAATTTGTTATTTTAAAAGATGAGTATCTTTTTCCTTTTTCTCATTATTATTGGCGTTTTAAAGAAACTTTCTCGTTCTTAACGTTTTTATTTATCTTGTCGATGTCGTGGTTTTGTTTGTTTGTTTGTTTCACGATAATCATGAATTTAAGAGTTCTATGTGAATTTAATCATTAAAATAATTTAGACACGATTCTCTATAATGATTATATTCTGGCACAAGTTGTGTCTACAAGCCGTTCTACATAACATATATATATCCCCACGGGTCGATTAAATGTGATTGTTAATTTTAATGGTGTTAAACATCATCAAGAAGAAAAAATAAAATAATAAAGATATAAAGAAGTAAGAATATATGATCATTGGTTATAGGTATATAAAATAATTGATTTACACAAAAATTGAATTAAATTTCTAAGTTTCTAACGCATCGAATTACTTTTTGTCTCCATTCTAATGCATAAGCAATTAATTATGTGGTAGGTACTTCTGGTAAAAGACCGTGCAATTTCATTGAGAATTCTTTGACATTTTTCAGGCAGAATCTTGAATATATAGTCATTACTTTTTCATGCACACGGCAAACAAAGAAACTGCCACGAAGTTTCGGGTTTTAGCCACGCGGTTAGGATTCAATTCTTGATTAATTATAATTATTAAATTCCATAGCATTTGCTGCGTTTGATTGTAAGCATAAAATTTATATGAAAAGAAAATAAATTCTAGACAATTGAATTACCAAAAAAATATTTGTATGAAAATTATTAATTAATTGTGTTTGATTGATTTACTTTTCAATCTGAAAAATATTATACTTCTCTATTTTTTATTAATGGATAAATGTGAGAGAGAGAGAGAGAGAGAGAGAATTACCTGAAAAATAAAAATCATCTCTTCATAAAAAAAATATTTTCGTTGTTTTCAATAAAAATATGGTTACATTATCAAAAGTAGAAAAATATTTTTCGAGAAAAAAATTGTCAATCAAACAGCGTAAAAGTAAGAAATTAGGTAGAAAAAATATATTTTTCATGAAATATAATAATAATCAAACGCACCTTTAAAGTTAAAACTTGCATAATCCCTCTATTACCTTTCCTACAATTTCCCCCGTTGAAAGACGACTTGGAATCAAGTCTTTTACAAAAATGGGACAAAATTTGAATTATTACATTTCATCCTAAATTACGTGATTCTTTCTTGATTTCTTGTCACACGATTAATCCAAAATTAAATATGTAATATAAATAGAACAATATTAATTGAAACCGAGTTATTTTCCTTAAAGATATGGCCGAATTTTATGTTTATATTCATATAGGTGTCACACATTTAAATAGTATACTATGAGTCAAAGTTACTACGATCAAGCAAAATATAAATATTTCAAATCCTTATTGATGCCAAAGTCTACAAAATTGAACATACAATAAATATATATATTTTTCAATCTTTAACATTAAGGGTCCATTAATTGCAAATGTGGAAAATTGGTGGAAAGAAAATGAATTGCAGGGAATTGAATTGCCTAGAAATTGTTTTACTGAGAATTGTAATTAATTGTGTTTGATTTGTATAATTTTTCATGGAAAATGTTGAAAGTTTGGTATCCGTTTGACTTTATTTTTTATGAAAATTGTCTATTAAAGTGATAATTTTTCCTATCTTTTGGTCTAGAATTTGTTCTAATTGCTAAAAAAAATAAAAATTGAAAAATAAATTACCATACCGAATACCATTCGTTTGGCTTTGTTTTGCATGAAATTGTCAATGAAAG
>CAIGRP010085665.1:0-32826 GCA_903798385.1 Fraxinus cuspidata | reverse complement strand
TACGAACCGTACACTTGCGGTATTTAAAAACGAATAAATATTTTCGTGAACAGTGAGGAATAAAACTAATTTTCTTAAAATATGGCAAAATGCTCTCTCAGGCTACCAACTCTCTCAGATTTATTTATTATTTTTATTATTATATTTTTTAATTTATATGGGATGTAAAATAATAAATAAGTAAATCAAACGAAAAATAATGACTGTTACCATCTCCTGAAAATTCTCAGCAGGATGGAAAGCGTTGAGTGTACTGTGCAGCCTTGCCCTGACCCGCAATTTGCCATCCCTAGGCAACACCTTTGGATACTGATCAGCATATTTACTACGAAAGGAAAATTTTGAATCACAAAATGACTCGGGCTTGTTTCAACTTAGTTCTGATCCTTTGAAATTCCATATTGCAGACTCTCTCTACTTGCACCAATACTAAATTAGATGTTATGATACTTTCTAAAATTTTACACCAATCTTTCAAACTCATATATAATCAAAATATTGGCACCTATCTCGTAAGGAATTGTTGTTACAACTTGGGAAAAAACACTTAATTGATGCTTGTGTATGCGTGTGTTTTCAAAACAAACATTCTCACCTAAACGGCTAAACACCATGTTAAATCCCAAGAAAATATCTTGAAAAATTTAGTAAACCCTAAATCTTCATAGGTATTCATCGAAGTATAAACTGCAGTTGGTGTATCGACACCTCAAAAATAAATCAAGAACTTCAAAATTTTGAAACATAATAAAATAAATAATAAGATTAATAACAGAAAATCCTCTAAAAACATTTTCATTTGCAATATACCACCTATTTATTGAAAATCGCAGAAAACTCCAATATTTGAAACTTTTTTGTGCGAAAACGTCTCACCATCAGATTTTTCGTAAAAAACAGTAAAAATGTCAAAATTAAAATAGTAATAATTGTAATTTTAGTATCTAGACTTTTTATTCTTTTACAAATTATACCCAATTTTTTTTATGTACCACCCATAATCCCAAACTTTTAAAACTTTATTTTTCACCCCAATCCCACTTCATCTTATTCCCCAAAATTTTATTATTTTATTTAATCCCTTTCAAAATCCTCACAAATTCATCATTTCTTCTTCTCATTTCAAATAGGGGCTAAATTGGAAATGTTAGAACTTGAGGGACTAAAATGAAACTTCTTGACGACACGGTGACCAACGTGTATTTCCCTATCAATCATGGCTGGACATGGGATTCCGTCGGTGAAATCGTGATCCTTCCCTGCTTTTAGATTTTGATCTCATGCTCTCCCCATCTTCTACAAATTAATTCCACTATTCTTAACACTCACTACTCATATACATACAACTACGTGTATATATACATCTCCATTGAAAGACACACACATACACTAAAAGAAATGGAGAGTTTTGTCAAAAAATGGCAGTGAAAACTAAGGTTTTGAAATCTGTAGTTGGGTTGATGGCATTGTGCTTGATCGACGTGCATTTCCCCATCAATCATTGTTTCTCATTTCTTCTTCTCATTCCTCCTAGAAAGGTTCTGCAAATTATTCCGGCAACAAAAATGGACACTTCAATTGAATGAGAGCTTGTAAAAGAAGGGAATCATGTGAAACTAACGGCAAAGGAACGGAAATTCTTGAGGGCTAGTGGAGAAACGCCGCCATAGAGGAATTCAATAATTCGTGATATTCCTTATAAAACTGCAACTCAAAATTGAGTTTTGTTGGGGGAGGGGGATGAGGATATTTCTAATCTTGGGAATGAAAAGAATAAATGAGGAATTTGGGGTGAAAGATTTATGTAGGTTTTGAAATGAATTAAATAAAATAATAAAGTTTTGGAAAATAAGATGAATTAGGGTGGGATGGAAAAAAATTTTAAATGTTTGAGATCGTGGATGGTACATAAAAAAATTTTGGGTATAATTTGAAAAAAAATAAAAATTTTAGATACTAAAATTGAAATTATTACTTTTAAATTTTAAATTTTGACTTATTACTGTTTTTAACTGTAAATTTGACGGTATGAAATTTTTTGTACTAAAGGTTTCAAATTGAGGAATCTTCTCAATTTTAGAAAGTATATCGCAGATAAAACCGTTTATAGTGTATTTTCTGAAATCAATCATCTCTCTCTCTATATATATATATATAGTTGTGAAGCTGTACGTGTCACTATATAGGGCTAGGCCTGGTTCCCTATTGCAATCATTGTCTATTTTTATTTTGTCCTTTTTGCACATGTAGTCCATCAACTGCTATAACTAAAGCAATTAAGTTTAGAACATTTAATGAACCTATCAAAGGAACCTGATCGGACTCATAATTTATGGGGTTATGCTCACAGGTCCTTGCCAGGCAACACACGTGATGGGGCCCTCATTGTTATTATTATTTTTTTTTTAATACATGTGGGGCCCACCCCTTTGTGAGGGAACTTAAAAAAATCCCCTGTACTTGGGGATTTATCCTAATTTATGCTGTAATATTTGTACTAGTCATGCTAATACGAGACCGTCCAAATATAATTATTAATTTTTGATTTTTTTCACTTACAGCAAGAAACTAAATTAAACGCTATATAAAATTAAAGAAGGAATATAAGTTATTTCCCTGCAATTTATATCATCTTGGCCTATCTTCTATATGTATAATCCCGTTGGACGTCGAATAATTAAATTAGGGCAAAATGAACATTTTGTCTTTCTAATTATTTTTTCACTTGTGATTCACATTTTCTTAAATAGTTTCTGTGTGATACGATCACAGAAATTAATAATTCAGAAATTCGTAAATACGAAGTTCATATTCAAACTATTCTCTAAAGAAAAATATCTAAGTAAATTACTTACCTTCTGAACAAGGTGATAGAATTTAACAAGAATATGTACTCACTATTTTAATTCCTATCAACTCCCAACACATCAAGATATTGATTGTTACCGAATGATATCGCCCATTGGCCCATCAAATAATTTAATTTTACGAATAACAACCACTAGTCTATAATGAACTTAGGTAATCATAAAACAAACACGTGATTAATTTCTTTAGCCCTATCAATGTATTTTTATATCCTACAGCTTCGATAAATCGCTTAGCCCTGTTTATCAACGCAAGAGCATTTGATCAGTGAGCTATTATGCACTCTTTAACGGTGGCTACTTCTAAGCAAATATCCTTGTTGTCTCTGCACCCTTACCTATTTTATCATTGAGCGATCATTTAGTGGTCTTAGCTAGTGATTTGGGCTATTTCCCTCTCGTCAATACTATTCATTATAAATTAATTTAAGTCCAATTTACATCCAAGTACATTAATGTCATTACTATTGAATGGATAATCATCACAATCAAGACAAAAAATGTACACAATTGGTGGAGTAGTTAATCCTTTGACCTAGATAGAGTATCAACCTCTATAAGTCGATCTAAGACAATCTCTTTCGATTGAAATATAAGTTATATATTTTGTACTTTTAATGAAAGTACACAACTTATATTATCACAAAATAGTAGGTGATCCTTAAATGCTTACTTACTCTAATATGAAATGAATAATTAATTAAAAATTAATATATATTTATTTATTAACAAACAGAACAAAATATTCTAAAACTACAGCTATGTCCTTGCACTATTGGACACCAAACCTAACAAAATTGGTGTCTAATTAAGCTCAAAACAATTTGTAACTCAAGTTCGGTAAAGCCTCTAAGAAATATTCTTAGAAAAATAAAGAAACATAGGGAGACTCTAGAAAGCTATTACGTGAACTCAAGTGAACTAGTTCAATGAAGCTCAAAGAAAACGATAATGCATTTTGGAAAAGGAGAGAAAATACTGTCTTCTTTGGACTATTATCAATGTAGTGATATTCTAATTCACTTATAGATGCAATCCGTTTTCAGCTTAAATCATCTTAGGTGCACATCTACAAGGTATACTTATCAACAATTCGTTCCATCACTGAATATTCCTGCTACTTACTGGGCAAAAGGAGAGAAAATCCTGACTAATGCTTTTATGTCTCGTCATTTAGGTTCCCACTTGACTCAGCCTTTCCATCGAAGCACCCTCCGTTGAAGTCATGTGACATCCGACGTGGAGCTGAGTATTCTAGAGTCCAGATAATGTGACTCACCAAAGCTCATATATATAAAAAGACAAGTTTGAGACCCAAATGAAGTGGCTTTGCCGAAGTGGCGAGACCCGACGAAGAGAAATTCGAGGCTCAACTACGATTGATCCCTGTTTGAAAATCTTAAATTTATGAAACCATTTTAGAATGATTGATTGAACTGGCGTAATGAGGTAAAAGGTCAATCTGTCATCATAGGGCATGTGGTGGCCGCTCCCTTTTTGGGGCATGTAATGCGCCTCAGATTGGTGGAATTAAAATTGATACCAAAGATGTGATGCTTTAGTAAAGGAAATGAAACCACTTCTTCTCTCATCTAATGGTTGTTATTACACATGTAACACTATAAATATCCCATCAATGGCACAAATGAGGGGGTATTGACAAAAAAAAAATCATATATTTACTCTCTTTATAATTAACTTAGTGTTTTAGTGATTATGGTACAATCTTGTTTGTAAGTTTGATTCTTGATTGATTGTTCATCATCCTGTAACATATACCTTTTGCCGAAACCCGAACATTTCTGTCTCATGTTATAAAGCTTCTCCCACATTCATACTCTATTTATTGTCGATAGACAATCATCCCACGTGTCTTAAAATTAGCTCGAGAGAACGCGGGTAGACCAGATATCTATTGTCCACATCAACTATGCAGAAAACGAGGTTAACAAATGCCATAACTGGTTACATAAACAGAATACAGTCAGGCAACATACGCTTGGAATAATTCTAAATTACAACATAAGTCAGATTGAATGAACAAATGAAACGGGATATATACGAGCACGCATGAAGGGATATATGGGAGAGAGCACAAAATGAATCACACATTAAAAACAAAATCGAAGAAAATTAATTTATTCTTATTCTTACCATGACAACACCATACAATTCTTCATCTTAACAATTATACTACAAAAAGATAACCAATTCAACAATCATGTTTAAGTCCATATTCATAATGAATTTTTTTTTTTTTTTAGTTTATGGATAAATTTATAATCTGATCCCTGGTCCTGATGCTCCCCATCCCCATATTTGTCTCCTGTCTCTAAGAATCCGATGATTTTCGTATTGTCTTAAGCTTAGCTCTCAATTCGATTAACCACTAAATTGCAACATGGAGAGGAGCTAGCATGACTAGTTTGCAGATGCTGCACTATATACAAAACCGCAAGCAAGCACACTAAACATGATTGACTAAGCCAGACTCTCTGCAGACGTACATACAAGGATTGAAATCCAAGGACTGATTGAGCTATCGTGCATTATCTTCTCTTGCAAAATCTATGATGATGATGTCCTTCCAAAATCAAGGAACTGGAGCTTCCCACGTAGGCTCTGTTTATAATGACACATTTATCAGAACCAATAATAGTTCAAATATAAATGTCCAACCAAAGAAGAAAAAATTGAGATCAGACCCTAAAAAATGTAGCATAAAATGTGAATCACACTGCATAGATCAGGACAAAGTAACTAGAACCCTTTTAAAATATCACAAACTCTCAACACAATTCATACCGTCTTTTATTCTCTAATAAAACAAAATGTAAAAGTGAAACACAATTTTCCAAGGGGTAATCGAAACAGGAATACTTCTATAAGAAACTTGAATTTGAACATAAAAAAACTCATCCAGATAGCAATTCTTGTGACAATGTACCATCCAACTGAAGCTATTTCATAAGAAAGCACCAGGAAAGAATCATATTCTTGTAAAGACTATTCTAGATTGAGGTGTCTTTTGGCATCTCATTGTTAGCATCGTAGAGAGAGCTGAAAGAGGAGCAGCAGCATGGCAACAAGAAGGCAGTCATTGCCCAAAGACAGTCTAGTTACGAGTTTCTCAATTAGACCTTTAATTACCCAGTTTATACGTTGTCATTACTCGAACTCAAATGCATTACACAGGTGCTATTTGCAACCCAAAGGACAACTAAGTCCGGTCAAAAAATTTCGTGACAACTAAATCCAACTTGTTAGAATATAATTCAAAGAAGTCCTATAGGCATAAACATGTTTCTATTATTCCAACGTACTTTGGAAGTTCAATTAATGATAGAAAGGGAGTTGTAGATGGTCTTATGTGTTGTCAAAAATTTGAACACATAATCAGAAAACAAAGTTTGTGCGCTTCTTTTTTTTTAGCCCTTTTGTATGGAGTGGATTGTTACACAGAACAATATGGGGGAGCCACTCAAGGTGGGCCTTGGCCCCAACTTCTGACCCTTACTAACACAAGGCCTTTCCTCCCTTCCAACCCACCAAACCATTCATCATCCTTCCATCTCTCCTCCTCCTTAACAGCAAAAAGTCAGCCATATTAACCACTGAAAATATAACATCTTCTGCAAATACTTTGAAAAAGTCATTTGCTATTCTTGGAGGCAACATATATCCTTCTACTGTTGACCATTCCCCCCTTGGAAGCAGTCACCTGATTTAAAGGTTAACCGACACTAATTCTGTCCAACGAAGAACTAGCAACCCTTTCATGTCCTTTTAAATTTGCTATTATTGGTAAATTGCCCCATAGGGGAAGGCAAAGTCAGCTTTGGATTCATTAGATTTTAAAGGTGCTTTAATGAGTTCAATTGATTCAAAGCATATTGTTATAAGATTTTTATAGGAGGCAGATTATTTTAGAATCTTTTTGAAACCTCTTTGGTTCATCCATTGATCAACCAAGAGAGTCCTTAAGTGGGCTTGCAATTTCCACCCTTCTACTGAACCTTCTGTAGGGCCTGCTTGGGTTGCATAACCACATCTGCCACTGGTTTACTATAACAAAACATTCTTTTTTTCCACTGCTGCCATCATAGGGTTACCCATTATAGTAAGATGATCCTATTGCCAACAGGAAGAGGCCTAGTGTTTCAGAAATTTGAGCTTTGAAGAATCCCCTTGTACCTAGGATTCACATGATTGTTTCTGGCAGCAGAGTGTGTGAAAAACTGCCAATTGATCTGTTTGCTCTCAGTTAATCTATGATGGTCAGGATTCTCTAGTGGAAAGTGGTGCTCCACGCACTGCTCCTAAGGTTTCCGCAAAGGTGTCTTCCAACCCTCCAAGTCCTGTTCAAACCTCCGTCCGCAAGATTAGCATAATTCCCCAACTCTGGTGACAAGGTTCAGTTCCAACGGCCTCAGGCTCTAAGGTTCAAGCCCCTTCTGCTCCTGCTACTCATTTGAATTCACGTGCCCTGGTCCCATTGCTTCTTATTGACTATGTGGGGAGTACAGTCTCTGCCTCTTCTCAGCCTGGGAGCCGCCTGTTGCTTCTAATAAACCTTGCCTCCCTTAAAAATATTTTGAGAATGACTCTTTGCTCCTAATCATATAGCTTGCAAAATTCTTCATGCTCATTTAATTACACCTTACAGAACTCAACAAGAGGTTACGAGAAAAGTAAGTCACTTCTAAGTAACAGGGACCTTATCTTTGAGTTCTCAGCTCAATAATTCTACCACTGGCAACTGGGCAAAAACCTCATTTTTTTTTAATCTCTAATATACTTACTCAAACTAAAAATATTAGCAAGTTTCCGCATTAACTCCTATCAAATTCGGAAAAGAAAACCAAAAGACAGATATGTTCAAGAAATCAAGAAAAAAAAATATTTTAAACAACTAACAAGTAACACAATCTATAGGCGATGAACAATGTAAATTAAATAAGTTAAGAAAGTATTTGACAGAGCATTCAAAAATGGTAGTAGATGACCTTAGGCACAGATTGGGTAATATGTGTATCATCCTGAAGATCTGGAAGCTGCACAGCCAAACAATCCCTTGGAGTCTCAAAAGAAGACAATGAAAACTGCTTTGAAACCACTCCCACATCAAAGTAAATTATCCCAGAGCTCGGAATATCTACCCGGATTTCTTTAACAGGGAACCACAGGAACAAATCCTGCGCAGAAAGCCCGGATAGCTCGTCGATCTTTCCGTAACTCAAAATACCCGAGACATTCCTATCATACTGCAGTTCATTTTCAAACTTGGCAATGCAAGCGCGATCCAAGTGAACCTCAAATTTCCCAGAATTATCCAAAATAAAGTCCTTCACGCCTTTCGGTAACAATCCCATCGGAAGCCCATGAATCTTAAGCACTTCGTATATCGATGATGAATTTTCGGTTCCATCATATGCAGCTGATGCTATGAAAAACAGAGTAGAAAATAACATAAAAAAATTGCTAAACGGAACCATGATTCTATTAATGTTATAGCATGGAAGGAAAATTGTGGGCTTGGGGTTTTATGGCAAAATGGAGAGTGTAAAATTGAGAGTATAATACACAGAGAGATGGGATTATGAGAGGGTTGAAGACGATGCCAGCAAGATTACAGAGGTGATTTAGGAGAATGATCAATTATTGGTGGAAACAGCGGGACCAATTTACTGGATTACACTTGTCTACAATCGACCATTCTGGTGTTTGCCGGACTTGCCAATAGGGATTCAAATAGTAAGGATATAAATGTAATTTTGTATGTTAGTGAAGACTGTTTGACACGTGTCAGACCAAGTATAGCGTAAGAATGTGCGTAATGAGGGGGATGCGGGCCCCATCAGCGGCTGGTGATATGCATGAAGACTGGAGCGATAAGTACGATAAAGAGAGAACATGAAGAGTGCGAGTAAAAAGGCAAAATTGTATAATTACTCACCAATTTATTACTCTAGTGACAAATTGATCCCTAGAATTTAAAAAAGAGCAAGTTAGACCCGTATCAAAACTCTACTAAATCTTTATGTGGCCATCATACGTTCAATTATATGAAGCAACATTTTATTTACAACTTGAACTAGCATATAAAAATTTGAAGCAAGATATGTTTCAACGTGAAATAATAGACAATTTAAACTAATATTTGAACAATTTTTATCATTAAAGACTGATTATATAACTCTAATGAAATACTAAGGACTTTTATTCAATATTGTGCTGCTATAACGAGTGTTAGTTTTAAAATAAAAAGATTTTTTAGTTTATAAATTTGGGCCAAAAAAATTTAGCCCACCTAAAAGGTTCGTGTCTACTCTAATTTAGCATATTTTAGAAGATAAATAATGTTATGTAGCACTAAGCACTTGATTGACTCTTTTTAAATTAAAACTCTTATTTTCTTATAATTATTTTTAACATATACATACAATAAAATATTTTGCGTGTAAATTCAAAATTTTTCCTATTTTTTAACCACACATCCTCCAAAAAATCACAATTCAAAGTATTATTTTCTCTCAATTTCTTTTTGTAATGGCCATCAAACGCGGGAAATGTGTTGGATACATTTCTTGGTAGTAATAGGGTCCACGATTGCCTTATTGATCCAATAAATAAAAATGCATCCAACTCATTAATAGTAAGATTAAGTTACTTATACGCACAAAGTATATACCTTGATTGATACTTTTTTATGTGTCAAAAATTTGGCAGTTAATTTAAAGATATTTGTCAATATCAATGTACCAAAATCTACAAACTCTCATGGGTGGGTGTAAACGAATGTGTCAACCTTTTATGTAGATATATCATCACTCGTTTTTAAAATTTAGTTCCAAGTTATTGGATCAATTGTTTGGTGGCTAAAAATGCAATTTTCCCAAGTGGAAAATGTGGAGTTGGAGAACATGAATGTCGTGATACAAGGATCCAAGAAATGGTTTATAAGCATTTTGAAGAGTTGCAAAATGCAACAAAAATCCAAAGAGTCTACAAATGGGTTTACGTATTTGTATGCATATTTGGAGAAAATAGCATGTGAAGATGGGGGCTGGATGGATTTTGTTCTTGTGATAATTATGAACATATATTTTATCTCTCTAAATTATTGTTATTATTATAATTTTATTTATTTATTTATTTATTTGTATTTCATACTCTAATAATGCATCATGGACAAATAGTAGCAATTGTAGGGGGATATTACTAATAAGATATTACAAGTGATATTAGGCATGGGAAGCAAGTGCAATTATGGGTTCGAGTGTTTTAGTTGGTCAAGCCGGCCAACCACACTCTACGACTTGTTTAGTGATTTGGTAACATTTTGGTAGAAACTTTTCTTGAAAATGATTTCGCTAGGACAACGATGTATAAAATAGACTAAAAAAACAGATTGAATAATTTGATACAAATTTGTTAGGATAAGTTCATGTTTGATTTTGTTAGAAATCAAATTTTTATTAGCACATTGAAATTTGGAATTTTTAAGTTTAATTAATGATAAACAAAAAAAGCAAACGTTGCCCCCGACATTTGAGAACTTTTTTATTTTATTTTTATAAAATCACGTTTGGTATCAATTGAAATCTAAATTTTAATTTAAATCAAAATTAGAAATTAATTTTAATAATATATTTTTTATGGAATCCATAACTATTTAACTTTTATCAAAATTTACTAAAAATTTGATTTAATCTCCATCAAACAGGAACAAAATCATAATAAATTTGAATTTTGATAACATGCTAATTTTAAATTTTTTCCGACGATCGTACGCTAATCGAATCTACAAATTACTTATAACATCTCAAATCTTATTTCGAGAACTACATTATGGTCATATTGAATAGTCCAAATAGATATCGTAAATAGTTAAAAATACGTTAAACGTAAGTCTTAAAAAAATACGTCTAACTTGCACTTGTTAAAAAAAAAAATCAATTATTTCATTAACATTTATTATTTTTGCGAAATAAGCTTCTCAATGTAAAATTATTTTATTAGGAAATTTTATATGGAATATGACATCAAAAAATTTCGAAATNAAAAAAAAAATTCAATTATTTCATTAACATTTATTATTTTTGTGATACAAATTTCTCAATATAATTTTTATCATTTTATTAGGAAATTTTATATGGAATATGACATCAAAAAATTTCGAAATTTTACATCCGAAAAAGTCATACCTTATGTAAATTTTCGGATACAAAATTACAAGGAGTATGATTTTTTTGGACGTAAATTTGCGATTATAAAATCTCCCAACTTCTTTGCAATTTCGATTGTGCCCCCTAACTTTAAACTTTTGCATCTACCCCTGCCTTTGTACACCCCCTTCTTTTTTTTTTTCTTTTTTAATGGAGATTACCAAGTGGATCCCTTAATAGGCATGTCTAAAAACTATAATACCTTGTTATTAACGCGATTATCTCATTAAATTATGCATCAAATTAAAAATACAAACAGGGACAAAATCGTCTTTGTAAAAAGCAGAAGCACTGATGTGATGAGATGCCATCTTTCTTTTTGTGTCATAATTTGTGTCAAAATATTATAAAATGCAAATGGGCCCACATAATTGTAAATGAAAACTAATTATTGGCTTTAAAAAAAAAAAAAAATTGGGATCTGACAAGAGCTAAGTCTTAACTTGTTATCATCAATGTTGAATGAAAAAATTGTACACGAAAATATTAGCGTGTTTGGTGCTGAAATGTCACATTTGAGAATTGGTTTATCAATTTTAATAGATCTTCATAGTGAATTAAATTTAAGATTTTCAGTTGTCAAAACTCGGGTTCGTATCAAATTGAGTCCAAATTAATATATACGTTCTCTGAGAAAATAGCAAAAAGACACATGCAACAATTTTGCATCTACAAGGGATTTTTATATAAGAAAAATTTGCATTGTTTGTCCCTAATCTTTTGAACTAGTTTCAAGTTAATCTTCCATTAATAAAAAGGGGAAAAAAATGATGCTCGAATTTTAATTAGTGTTGCACCGTTACTCTTGGTGAACGGATTCTGCAAATTTATATTTAAAGTGCACGTGCAAACCAAAAAAGTTTAATTTTAATAAAGAATAAAAAAAGCGAAACTATAAAAAAAAGGGAGAAAAGGAGAAATGAATTTTGAAAACAAAGAAAAAGAGAGAGAAGGGAAAAAAATACAAAATCTTTATTTTCTCCCATATCTTGCCTCTCCCACAATCTCTACTGAAGCTTCGAAGCTCAGGCTGATCTTGCCATCGTCCTCATCCTCATACCGTCAATTTCTAACCAAGGTAACCAGCTCACAATCTGTTATTAAATTCTCAGTGTGTACTCAGGGACTAACTGTGCAACACTAACTAAACATTAAGTACGAACTTTTATTTGTATGAGTTGGAGACTAACTTGTAAATCGATAAAAAGATGGAGACCAACTTTACAATTTTTCCTTTAAGGCCCTATTTGAGCCACATTATTTTTTCCATTCTCATTATTCTACTCATTTTCAACCACACATTTTTTCAATAAAATAATATTTTACATCACATCAATAACTTTTTCTTCTTTTTCAACAACATATTTTTCATCACATCAACAGTAAAAATGCATTCTTTTTCCAAAATTGTTCATCAAACGGGGGATAAACCTTAGAACCTAATTATGACCTTTTTTGCCCTGTTATTATTTTAAAGAAAGTGCTATTTAACAACCCCGTTAAGAATCCGAATCTTGATTCCGGGTTGGAGGAAAGTCGAGCGGGCTCCCACTTCCACAAAATACACCCAAATGTGGGGAAGTTTTGGAGTTCGAAAGTATATGAACTTTCAAAACAAAACCTCATTGTTTAGTAATTCTTTACTTAAAAAAATTGTCCAAAGTTAATCTATGGTAAACGTTTTCACTGTCAAAAATTGTTGCTTCTAACAAGGTTTAATCATCAAATTAAGATCCATTGTGTCTCTTTTTATGATGATAGAAGTTATATCAACTAGCATGCCAGAGTAATGTTTAGGCCTTATTTGATTGTACTTCAATTCCACGGAAGATGAAAATTAAATTCTATTTTTCACATTTTTGCATGTTTGATTGTCCAAATTTTTATAGAATTGGTTTTCCATATTGCACCAACATGCTTACATTTTTTTGGTTTTTGACTTTTCTAGGCAACCTTTTTAAAAAAAAAAAAAATTATTTTTTGCTATGGAATTAAATTATATTTTCAATTGTAACAAATTATATCACTTTTAATGGACAATTTTCATGAAAACAAAGTCAAAAGATCCAAAATTTCAATATTTTTCAGGTGGAAAATTATACAAATCAAACACAATTAACTTACAATTCTCAGTAAAACAAGTTCTAGACAATTCAATTTTCTGAAATTCATTTTCTTTTCATCCAAATTCCATTCTTGCAATCAAACGGATCCTTAATGTACAAATTGGAAATAATTTTTATGTGGCAATATTAAATTAATAGTTTAAATGAAGTGATTTACACATCAACACATTTAATTAATCTTATTAGTTCACCTCACATCACTCCAATTTGTACATATTGTTGAAACTTTATGAAACTTTAAATATTATAAAACTTTAAAATAAATTTATTATATAGTCAAAATCCTCCATGTCAATTGACCAAGAAAATTAATAATACGGAACATACCTTAATTATTTGAGAATAATTATTTAATATTGGATCTTGAATTTTTTATCTTGATTTTGGTTTCTTGCTCCATAATTTTAATTGTCTTGTACTTCAATTTAATTGTTTCAATATCCCTTCTTAATTCTTGATTGTAATTCTTGATTTTTGATTGTAGATTTTTTATTTTCCTTTTCAATAAGTTTTCTCTTACATTCTTGTGTCGATGGAATGACACAAAAAATGAAAAGTTGCATATGAATTAGGGATCATAACACTATATATATCCATAAGTATTTCGCTCATCATGAAATACAATTCTAATGATTCCGTTCCCTACACATAAATCGATCAACACTTTATTTAGATACTTTAAACCCAATAATTTAATTATTTATTAGGTCATTTTAATTGAATTCAACTTTAAAATAGTCTTATACACAATTAATTATATATAGGGCAACATGGCAAATTAATAAACACAACCCATAACATCATTTAGCATGCCAATGGTATGGTCCATATGGATGGGTGGCTTCATTAATAAGTAATCACACCACGTTTTTTTGTATTTAGTCCCTGCGTTGGAAGGTACACAATAATATTTACAGCATAATTAATGCATGTTAGAGTATTATTTTGATAGATCCGAAAGCGTCTTTCACTTCTTGTATAATAATTAAAAAAATACACATAATTTCAAGTACGGTGTTAAAAAATACCCAAAGTTGTATTTGAGAGAATCGTACAATTCCATAAATTCAGTGCTGGGAAACTAGGTAGTAGGCAGCTTGATTTAAACTTGGGCAATGTTTTAATTTTAAGTTTTACTTATAATTATTTACTTTCAACCACCACTAATTTCTAATTTGAAGTATTAGCTCTTAGCTACACAGAAAAAAATGATTGTTTATTTTGAGTTGTTGTGGTAGGTTTTAAGTTATAGCTTATAAGATATAATTTCTTGTTCCCTTAAGTTATTATATACAATTTCAATTTATATATTATTAAGGGATGAATGCAACATCAGATAAAATCACGAACTAATATACAAAGGTTTTAAGTTACTCATTTTTATAAGAATAATATTTATTGTATATCAACATTTATATATTTTTTTTTATAGATTGATGAGACGTAAAAAAGGAAGTGAGAAATGTTTTTCTTCTGGTATTCAATGCATGAGATTTCGATAGAATCAAATCTTGTCATATCATCCGTTGGTAAACAAATCTGCTTCTTAAGATGTTGAAATTATCCATTAACAAAACCACCGTGGGTAAGAGGAGCGAGAAGGGAGCCAATTGGTGGAAATAGAGGTGGGGAGAAGGCTTCCTTCTTCTTCTTCTTTTTTTCCTCTCTCTCTCTCGCTGGTAGGGAGGAATAGTAGATCGGTAGTTTGCTATTTCATACTTTTGTTTTCTTTTCTGTTTATTTATCTTTTCCTTTTTATTTGGCTTTTTTTTCCTTTGGTTCGAACTATGTGTGTTTAGCTTCATCTTTTTTGTTAGAAATAATAGTGTGGAGCCATTTAATCTTCAAACGGTGTTATAAATGCATCACGAAAACATTCACATGGGCGAGAGTGATTCATTATGAAAATTTGTTTAAACTCGAAACATTAGTAATTTAGACATCAAACAAATGTTCGAAACCCAAATGCTCAATTTTGTTGCTCGATACATACACAATTGGACACTTCAAATCTTGAATCTGGTTCACACAATTTCGATCGGATAGAAGAAATGTTCATTACCATATCAACTTATATTGCCAGCCACTTACATTCTGGATGAAATTTTAATGTGTTGAATCCACACCACAACTTTATAAGGCCCAATTTGCCTTTGCATGCACATCCACAATTGTCCTCTGCAGATTGCACGTTTTAATTGTTGGTAATTGTCTAGTGTGTAAATTCCACAAATCCGAGAACAATAATTAATATAAAGATACTTGAGTTTCTTTAATAGATGTTGAAGTTTTGAGAACAATTTCAAGATTTGACAAGAGTACCATAGCTAAAAATCTCAAATAAGTAATTTAATCAGTCTAAAATTCAAAGGAGTAGGTATATAGAGTTAAATTGCCATCAAATTAAACACGAGCGATACATATATTCTTTTAGTCACAAAAACTCGAATCTGGGGCGGGCAGTAAGATACACTAAGCTAAGCAAAGTAGTCGCTTTGAAGCAAGTTCTTTTACTAGATCAATGCATGTATGAACTTCAACAAAATCCTAGAGGTCAAGTCTAGAAAAAAAAAACCTGAATTTTGTTGGGTTAGCTTTTTGGTAAGAAAGGTTGCCTGATTCACTAATTTGTGGGAAGAGAATAACCAAAAGTAGTTAGTCACTTGCAAGCCTAGGAATGATTAAAAAAGGTTTCATCAGATAAATAGTGCTTTGGGGTAGACTTGCATGATAAATGGTTTGATTGCATGTTTTCCATTAGCTATTGCTTTTGAGAAAAGCGATTGCATATTTCTACATCAGTTGATTGGAGGTTTGAGTTTCGATTCTCCAGAAGATAATGATGTGGAGCATCACTTGAATGTAGAGATGGGTCTATTTCATACAGAAAGCTTCGAAGTAAAGGCCCAAACGAATTTTGCTTGGGGTAGATTCGTACTTAACTCTGGATGACAAAGAGTTTGGTTGCGTCTATATAACTAAATATAATTTTTGAAAAAAAAAGTGATTTTATCTCCCTACATAGTTGTTACAATATCAGTGCCAAATAAGAATATATGTGCATTCGCTCAAATAACTGCTAAAATTGCAGCATTGTTGAAAGAACTTATTCAATATCAACCTTTCTCTTGCCTATTCAGTATTCACATTTCAATTATTTCAAAGACAGACAAATTCGAGTTCTTCAACCACCCGACCCAAAACAATCAGCCCATCTAGCACAAGAGAAAAAGCCCAATATTTTGCCCAACTACAACCATCACTTATTACCTACTCTCCATTTCCTTTTTGATGTATTAATTGGCTGAAACACCACCACACCACTAATGTTAAAATTGAAATTTTTACAAGGTGAGAGTTTACTAGTTCGACCATAAAATCATCTAATAGGTGAATAACGTAGAATTAAACTTACCAATTAAAAGCAATAAGTCATTTTTTAATTGTTCTACATATTTAGTCAATCAAGTCAAGTTATCATATATTAAATTCCACAATAATAATTAAAACAGTAAATAACACAAGATTTGTTTACGGAGAAACCCCTTAATTGGGAAAAAACTTTGGGATCAAACCAATAACTTTCACTATAGACAATAAGAACATACAGTATGATTCAACCTAGAAAACTCACTAGACTCGCTGATCTAGTTCCTACAATCTCGAAGACCCGCTGAAACGTGATTCGCATTCCCCCTGCTCCCGATCTTGTGGAATTGTCTATCTCATGTGAATCACCAAGAATACCTTGTTCTTGTATTATTCATGTGCTTCTGGTCCAATCTCCCTCAATCTTTGAAAAGTGGGTGTTTTGGATTATTTGACTTTGATGTTTTCCCAACTTGTAGTTGATTGATCTCAAAAACAAAAGGTTTAATCTAATTGCAAGGATATATTATTGGATCTTGGAATAATGATATAAGAATGTATAATAATGATCAACCACCCCCAAAAATGTAATAGGCATTGAGTATTATAAAAAGAAATATTTGGATAGTATATGATAGATAGAACTCTTGAAAAATGTGGACTATAGTTTCTCGAAAAACATCGTTGCTTGAGCCACATGCGAGCGAGAGGTGTGTCGCTCGAGCGAGAGTCATGCGACAATGATTATGCTTTTTTCACTCTAGCATCATCTAGGTGACATGTTAGCGTAAATCCAATTACTCTTTCTTCATATTCCATACTCGAACTAAAAGATTCATAGTTAATCTATACAACCCTCCAAAAGACTCCTTAACTTTTACAACTCTTTTATAACAATTTTATACTTTTATAGTAATCATTTTGTCTAAAGAATTGCTAATACAAAGTAAGTTCTAACAATCTCCTCATTTGACATTTTGTGATAAAACTATACAATACAAGTCAAGGATATAAAAACTAAACTAATCTACCTAAACTCAAACTGAATGTTTGTCTCTTGCATTCTTTGAAACCTATTTTTTAAAATTGGCAACTCAAATACCAAATGTAAAAGCACGTGATACAGAAAATATAACTATCATAAATATGCTAGTTTGATTGAGCAGTACTAATGTTAATCAAAATACCAATAAAAACATTAATACTACAAACATCAAAATTCAAAAATACTCTCATCTCCCTCTTACTGCAAACTCTCCCTAAATTAAAATTAAAATTAAAATGCATAAAATTTAATTACTAAAATTAAAATACCATCATCTCTCCCTATTTTTGTCACAAATGACGAAGGGAATTATATCAATAATATATAATAACTTAAAGATGTGGTTCATAGTATGTACAAGCATAATCAATGATCAATTTATTTTCCCGCATATTCAATTCAAGTCTAAATGGAGTAAATTGTATAAGCGCTTCATATATGTAAGTCCACTAATTCCTTGTGCTCAATACTCCAAATCTTAAATTTGTAAGAAATTGCATGCTAAACATCACTTTTAAATAAATTTATTCTTCTACTAATGAAAGTCAAACCAATAATGCATATTATGACCTATAAATGAAACTCATTTTTCATGTAAATCGTTATTCTATCCGTCTAACTTTGAGCATATAAATTTTTGCACAGTTTCTATTTTTCCTTTTCAACTCATCATTTTTCTTTTCAATTTTTCATATCTTATGTATAGACTCTCCTTCATCAAGTGACTAAGATAACCATTGTAATGAGTTTTGAGTCGATAACTCCAAGTCAGTTAACCATAAGGTATCAAATTATGAGAAACTCCTCGAGCTTAATTACTCGAGTCAAATCGGTTTCGAATAAGAGTATAAGATGAACCATTTTTTTTTTTTAATTTAAAGGGGTATATTAGAGTTTAGGTAAACAAAATTAAGGTCAATTCATGTTTAAGGTCACCTTACCAACAGATGACAGTCATCCCAAATCTCATACATACGGTCAAGACTCACTCAGAATAGCATAGTGTGTGCAATGCAAACGGTACATAAAAAATCTATACTAAATACTCCATATAAACCTAAACAAAGTAATTGAAAATATGTTACGGCACATCAATTAAACTCATATGTTCAAGTAATGACATATCATGCAGAAGTAAAAAAAAAATCATTTTTTTCTTTTATTTTTCAATTTTTTTATTTATAATAAAAACGAACTACCTAAAAAGCAAAACAGACAAAAATGAGATGCATACAATAATAAAAAAAATCTCAATTAATAATCATATGCATACATAAAAAAACTAATCAGTTAGGTATACAAACACTCTTACCTTTAAGGGCACAATGATAAATTTCAAAATTTTTCAGATTACTCTTTTTAACCCAAACTTGTCTAGTGGAAGATTTATTTCGAGTCACTGTGTTATTAACTTGGTCAAATGACTCACTTGATTAGTGAGGAAGTCAATCCAGCCATCAAAATCTTGATTTCTAATTTTAGTGAGATTATGATTTTTATTTCTATTCAAGAATTTATTACACCTAGGCATTATATGTTCTAACTCATCACAATTGAAACGAGTAGGAATAAACATAGGTCCAAATTTATGTGGTCGTTGATATCCATTCCTAGGTTGGTAGGTCATACGCTATCTAGTAGGCCTTTGTCATACGATACTCTTGTTCTTAAGTTCAGAATTAGGAACATATATAGGCTAGTTGGTGCTAGGAATAAAAATGGTTTTGGAAGTACCGATCCTATTATGATCGGTCTGCTTATACCAGGCCTCCCATGTCCCCAACAAGCTTGTTCAACCCCAAAAAATTATCAAGCTTTTCAAAACCATTAAAGAAAACAAGAAATTGAGACTTGGGATGTTGAAATTCGCTCAAAAGGTTTTTAACCTGGATTTCTAATTTATCATTCTCAATGGTTAGTTCACTAACTCTCTTAGAGGACTTCTCAAGTTCATCTATAAGATATTTAATTTTAGACTCTGAGGATTGATTCACAATATCTAGTTTATTAAGGCACAAGGTAGACTCTTTAAGGTCAGCAACAAATTTCTCTCTAACTAGATCATGTTCATTGACCTTCTTAAGCATGGCTTTATTCACTTTCTTAATTTTAAGAGACTCCTCAAATAATTTTTGATAAGCCTCACGAATCTCTTCCCCATCGTCAGAATCTTCCTCAAATTGCTCACCACTATATACTTCCTCAACCTTCTCAATGTCCTTATCAGATTCACTTTTAATCCTAGCAGTGAAGGCCATAAACTTCATGCTCCTCAAGTGCGGACTTCTCACTTTGATTATCAGAGCTAGTCATCAGTGAGAGTTACATTCATAGCTTTACCTTGATTTCTCTTACCATTAGGGCACTCACTTCTTTAATGGTCAAAACCTTAACACTTGTGACATCTCATAAATTTAGATCTTTTTCTAGACTTACTGGAATCACCTATGTGTCTCTCTTTAATCTTCTTCTTATTACTACATATTTTTCGAAAATTCTTAACAAAGTATACTATTTCATCTTCATTAAGTGATTTCAAATCAAAAGAATCATACTCTTCTTCCTAACAATGTTCAATGCTATAGACTTGTTCTTCTTAAGTTAAAATATGGTGAGTTCATATGTTTGGAGATATCCAACTAATTCTTCAATTTTAACAGCATCTAGATCTTTGTTCTCCTCGATAGCCGTAACTTTAGGCCTAAATCTCTCAGATAAGGATCTTGGAATTTTTCTAACAATCTCAAGCTCAGGAATTCTCTCACCTAGGTTAAAGTTAAAATTAACTATATTATTCCAGCTTGCATAGAAGTCATCAAATGTCTCATCATCCTTCATCATAATCTCTTCAAATCTAATGGTTAACATCTGTAATTTAGAATTCTTAACAATCTAAGTTCCTTCATTTGTGGTCTGTAAAATATTACGAACCTCTTTAGCAACCTCACACATAGACACACCCCTAAATTTTTCAGGTGACACAGCCATAAATAGAGCATGAAGTCCTTTATTATTTCAATTACACTTATCTAAATCTTTTTTAGACCAAGTCGAAATATCAATAAGGGTAACTACACCTACAACTATGATAGATGGGGCGGTCCAACCATTTTCTACGCTCATCTATCGATTTCAAGAAGACTCTCATTCTAACATTCCAATAGGCATACTTATTGCCATCAAAATATGGCATGGCATGACATATAAAGATCTACTTATCTAGAAAATTAGGGTTAGAAATCAAATTTGGGCTCTGATACCACTTAAGTGTTTAGTAGTTCTACCATAAAATTACCTAAGAGGTTAATAGAGCGAAATTAAACTTACCAATTAATAGTAACAAGTTGCTTTTTAATTGTCTAAATGTTTAGTCAATTAAGTTAAATTATCCTATGTTAAATTGCCACAATATAATTAAAGATTTGTTGATGGAGAAAACTATTAATTGGATAAAAACTCCAAGACCAAACCAATAACTTCCACTATATACAATAAGAACTTACAGTAACATCGAGCCTAAAAAATTAACTAGATTCGCTTATCTAATTCCTACTATCTCCAAGACCAGCTAGAACGTGCTTTACTCACACTTGCTCCCGATCTTCTGAAATTGTCTATCTCATGTGATTCAACAAGAACTCCTTGTTCTTGTACTCTTCATGTACTTCTGATCTAACATGCCTCAATTTTCAACAACTTCTGAAAGCTATCAAGCAAGCACTTTCCTGATTATATCTAAAAAGTTAGTATTTTGAATTATTTGACTTTGATGTTTTTCCCAACTTGTGGATGATTGATCTTAAGAACCAAATGTTTAATCTCAATGCAATGATATGTTCTTGGATCTTGGAATAATGATATAAGAATGTATAATAATGATATGCTTGAACATCAGGCTAGCGATAGACGAGCGAGAGGCATGTCGCTCGAGTGAGAGTTGGGCGACAATGATAGTTAGACGACATGTTAGCGTAAATCCGACAATTCTTTCTCCTTATTCCATACTAGAAGCAAAAAAACTCAAGTTTATCAATACAACTCTCTAAAAAAACTCATTGATTTTGCAACTCTTTTATAACAATTCTATACTTCTATAATAATCATTTTATCTAAAAAATTACTAATACAAATAAGTCCTAACACACGGAATAAAACATTTGGGCTGAAATGCCCTTCATAATCACTAATTGGGCCACAAGTACCTCGAATGTATTTGGATCTTACTTGTTCAAACTCCGAAGGCCTATCACCTGAGCCGAAATTAAAAGACATATTGCATATAGGGTTGGGAGCTTGCCTGACATATAGAACATGTTTGACTTGTATTTTTAAGAACAAATTTTGTGAAAAATATACATTTAAAAAATAGAGAAAAGTTATGAATTCCTGGCCAAAGTTATTTTATAGGAGAATTTATGATTGAAAATTAGTTCTATAAAATATGTAACAAGCATGGCATGGTTTCATTTTCAAATTAAAATATTTGAAATAAAGAATTGATATTTCAAGGAGTTGCCTATTATATAATGCCTTCTTGTGAGCTTTGATGAGTTTTTTGTGAGTGAAATTTCAGCTGAGACCTCTAATTATGAAAATATCTTCATAAGATGTTGTTGGTCAAGATTATTTTTGGAGATGAAGAATAGTAAAAAATGCTAAAAAAAAAAAATGTAACTCACGTAATAAGATAAATATAAGATTAATAAGGTATGAAGATCTACTCGAATGCACGTGTGAGGATGGTCCATGTGTCCTTGCCTACAATCTGGACTGGTGATGATGATGATGATGATGATGATGATGAACGAAATTTTATAATATTATTGTGATTGATATTGTACCTTCTAAAATTAATGTGATTAATAATCCAATATTAGTAAGACCCATAATTGGAATTTAACTTTGAAAACTACTTCCAATTCATTTAAAATATAAATTGCATGGTTATGATTGTCATTAATAATAAAAGATTTAGAATTTTCAAATAGTCTAGCCAGAGTTGAAATGGATGAACTAGAACTAGTCTGATTTTTTACTGGGAAATTACTATAATGATTTCGTCTCTTTCTTAACCATTTATTGGTAACCATTTGCAATAAATATGCGGTTGTTTAGTTGGAGAAAACAAACAAACAAACGACTTTAATTAATCGTTAGTTGTAATGGCAAGTCACCAAAAAGTCAATAATATTTCTCTTTCACGACATTTAAATTGTGTTAGATTGGCATGAAAAATATCAACTGAAAAAGAAAATATTTTCCTTATTTTGAGAAAAACAAAAATCTACCTCCGAAGAAAGTGTTTTCCTTAAAAACAGAAAAATTAGGCTTATTTTCAAAAGTTGAAAAATGTTTTCAATGAAAAAAAAATAGCAATAAAACACTCCAAAGTAAGAATTTTGGTGAAAAACTGACATTTTCCATGAAAAAAAATGCAATCAAACGCAATCTTAATCTTTTTATTTATATTGCTTCCAAGAAACGAAAAGAAAAAAATGATTTTCTAGAAGCATAAAAATCTCAAAATATTTAATAATTGGGGCGGGGAAGTTACTCGACATAATGGAATGGGCAGTTAAGCAAAGTAAAAAGATTCAAACATGTACAACCAGTTCAGTGCCAATAATTCGAAATAACGATCGAAGCATGTAGAGCAAAATTTTAAGGACTTTTCAATAATTATTTATTAGTCAATTGTGTACTTCTAACATCATATTTTTAATTGAGATACAAATATTAAGTATTCAATATATTTTTATGTGTAATTTTGTCTTAAATTGTATCTCTAGCGTTCCCTTTTTGAATGAATATATTCATATTTATAGACATAAATCAGGTCTAAAATGGAGTCAAAAGATGATAGGGATCATTTTAGTCCCAATAGGATATAAAAAATAACTGATATTTATTATTTTTCTTGTGCAATTTGGTCCCTGTTTCCTTTTTTAATTGAGACCGTGTCATTAATGATTTCAATTTAGATCCTTCAACTTCTAAATGTGACTCATTGGTCCCTAACTTCCAAGATATGTCTAACTTCGCTCATTTTTTAATCAATTATTGCTCATTTTCATCCGTTCTTGTCCAATTCCGAGTTTTCTCCTAAAATAATCAAAAAAACACATAAAGTTAAGTATATCATTCATAAAATTACTCATAAAAGTTACTTTTGATGGCTCATAAAAGTGTAATACAATCTTTTTGGTTTGTGCTCAAAATGGACTATAAATAAGTCCAAGCAATATTTAATTATAAGCTAAAATATTTTTAAATTATGCCAATACAGAATCTTAGTCCTGATCTCATGCTGTAATTGTCAATTCGGCTCGTCGGTTCGATAGATCGATTCTAAGCCAACCAGTGTCACAAGTAAGCAGTTTCTTCAGGCAAGCTCGCTTGTTATAACCATGTTTTTATTAAAAAAAATTAACTTTTTAAAAAAAGTTGAGTTGGCTTGGCTAGGTAAAGCCTGAGCTGAGCCTCGATTTTTGTTCGGGCCATTTTCAGCTCGAGAGCTGGTTTGGCACAACTCGTTGACATCCCTAACTCCAGCTTCCAGTGGGCAGCATTAAAAAAAAATTCAAACGATGAGACCATAATTTAGATTAACTTGCTACATCAACAGTGTGAAGTTTTTATTCTATCCATCATGGAGAAAAAATCAATTCTATTAGAAGCTTCTCTCCTTTTGTTTCAAATGATTTTAGGACATTATGTAGGTTTTATCTCATTTTTGTTGTCATCTTAATAAATCTTGACATTCACAAATTTTGAGGTGCAAACTGTGAAATCTAAACATCTAAAATTGTGGTGAGTTGTTAAGATTTTATTGAGGGACACCAAAAATGAGAAGAATTAACTCACAAAGAATATGATATTTAGCGCTGGTGTATATTACTAAGTGACATGTTCGATTAAACATAGGAAAATGAAACTCATTTAATTAGGACTATCGTTTAGTATCACTTAATGCCACATAAACTGATAATTTAGTACAATGGTACTAAATAATGTTACCTATTAACAAATTGGGACGTTGTCCGATGGGGTTTAAAAAAATATCTTGTTTAACTATTTTCAAAGTTTGAAAAAAAAGTCAAATTGTCAATATATAATACAACTTACTCATCCCTAATGTAACTGTGACATTTCCAATGTTCATTTTGCTCTTATTTGTGATTCCATTTTCATCTTTGATTCATGTGACTTCCCCTAGAGGTTTGTTCAAGGTCATTTTCAATATTTCTATGTCTGAGAAGTGGCATAATTTTTGAATAGCATAATAAATTTTATTGATAAATGGGGCCCACGCACAATCCAAAAAAATTGATTTTTTTTTTTTTAAATTTGCCACATCACACGAGCTAAATAATATTATCTAGCCCTAGTGATGATTAAACATGAGTCGAAGTAGAAGAACACGATTGGTGTTCGCGCACCAAGGAGGTTAGATATTATTATTCTAACGAATTGGGCTACTAGTTTGAGCACAACCATTTTTTTTTTTTTTAACCGTTTTAGTTCATAAAAAATTAGTATATATTTTTTCTACTTCATAAATTAGCTCAAAAAAAAGAAAAAAAACTCTATCCACCCTAAAATTTCATGTATAACACAACTTTAAATTTAAAATACCGTTGTAGTTTCATCACTAGGTTGAACAAAACATTATATTTAACAAGATTTGAACTCTTCTTCCGTTGAATGTCTATGGCATATTCCAACTTACAATGTCAATATTTGACAGTTTTTCTTTTGCCGTCGTAAGAAGGAAATTGTGCCAAAGCTTTTGCACCTTGAGTCTCAACGACTCCACCTTCCTTAAATTCCTCTCCCAAATAATTAAAAAACCTGCTTCCTTCGTCTTTCAGCTTGTTTGTTACCTGTGGAAAACATACTCCAAAAGAAGTCAAAATTGTCATTCAAATTATAACTTTCTTTAAATGACCAGTAAAACCATCTTGTCAATTTCATCAATGCCGGTCAACAAACACCATATTTGATCTTCTTATACCATCTCTACAACAACCATAATCTTGATCTTTAATAATGGATTTGATGGAAACCATGGCCGTTGATCATATGATCATCACAGATAATCCAAGTCCAAGAATCTCATTTTCTGATGAAGTTGCAATGTTTAAAGACACTCCATATCGCTCAGATTCTGCACAGTTTGACTCAGCTTCTGATTTTGATTTCTGTATTACCAGTAACGGAACTTGTTTGGCTGATGAGCTATTTTCAGATGGCCTAATTTTACCTCTTCAACTTCAAGAAAAGTTAGTTAATTCGAAACAACTTTCGACGTCTAAGCCTCCACTGCCAATTCCTCCAACGAATCAGAATTTAAAGCAGGAAAGCATTGATCAAAAGCATCAATCAAAGGCACCTTTCTGGCATTTGAAGAGAAGTAGCAGCCTTCATTGTGATCAAAATTCCAAGAAAAGTTCAATTTGGTCTTCATTATCGCGTAGTAATTCAACAGGCTCTGTGCCCAATTCGAAGAAGCTGTCCAAGAATTCTTCTGCAAAGGTTTGTTCACAAAAGCCTCCATTAAGGAAATATCCTAGAGGGCCTTATGGTACTGGTGTTCAGATTAGTCCAGTATTGAACGGACCACCTCCTTGTATTATTTCTGTGAATACTGGTAATCTCTTTGGTTTGGGGACATTGTTTCGCAATGGAAAAGGCAAGAACATCAAGAAATGATCTTCATGTAATTGGCCATCATTCATTAGGATATTTGGAATGTTATATAAGATATCGTGTTTGACAGCAAATTAAGCCTTTGGGAGTCGGCTGAGTGAATTCCTTTTCATCACCTTCGTTCCATTCATTGTTCGATCAAGAGGAATTCTCGTTGTTCGATCAAGAGGAATTCCTAAGGCATATCGTGTATGTAAATCATTATGAAGAATTATTGACTAAGAAATGGTAGAATTAGATTAGATGTATAGTAGAGGGATAAGGAAAGAGAAGGATAAACAGAATTTATGGAGTGTGTGTGAATTTTCATGTTGATGCACATCAACATGTCACTAGCTGAGGGGACATTAAAAAACCGATAACCTTGTTCATGCTTGTCCATTTCGTTTCTTCCTTAAAACTTTTTGTCTTATACTTACCTGCTTTATTTAGATTTTTGTTTGAATTTTTATGGTACTGAATGTGATTTTTCCCTTTTTTGCCATGATTTGTAGCAGCAGCAGTGTTTTCATTAACATATCCAACTAGTCTACTGCTGCTATGTGTTGAGTATTCTAAGTTTCTCTACTCCTTGATTTTTTATAATTATATAGAGCCTACCTAGAGGGAGTTGAGTAGGCACTTTATGACGATTGGTAAATAAGATTGGACGTGAAGAAGGAAGAAAGATGTGTAACAAAGTTTATCCGACTATCGTGTTTGATTATGCAAAACCAGCATACTGCATGCTGTGCCGAGATTTATCCAGCTTCAAAGAATGCTATCGTCATTTACTTTTGACATATTAGTAAAGCGATTTAGATAACACTCGACAATATTATTAAAAATTAAAAAAATTTCACCGTATTCATCGATAGAAAAAGAAACTTTTGTCGAAAGTCATGGAGCATAAATAGTATAAGAAATACATAAAGATATTTAGGGGGGTAGGGAGGGGGGGGTGGGCATAAATTATATCTAACGTGCCTTTGCAATGCAAAATTTATATTAATATTCTCTACAAGTCCATAGCCTATAAAAAAATTTGACAAGACTCAATTCCTAGAAACGGATCACTTCCAACTCGGTCCTTGCTATGTGGAGGCAAAAAATCCACGCGCGAAGGCAACGTTCCTTATTCGATTGGAACTCTTTTGGAAATCAATTTGAACGTAATTTTCATCTAATTTTTTGCTCCTACAAATACTTAACAGCAGAATACGTATTGAAAACACCTCCATACACTTTTCTCTCATCTTTTGGCTCAAGAACTAAACAATTTGGTGAGCAAGTGAGGAATTCATTGGATTTGGTGATTTCACGGCTTTTATTTATGTAATTTGTTATTTTTGTTGTTAATCATGCCTTGACTCGACTCTCTACTGATCTGAGCAACAGTAATCAGTTCAGTTCCGTTTTTCCTTATAATTTTTTTTTTTTTTTTTTTTGTGAAAAAAAAAAAACACAATCTTCAACACTAGCATATACAGAAACAAGATCCAACTAAAATTCCATCGATGGAATGAAATGTTTTTAGAGATTATTTACATGATCTCATCTGGAATATTTCAACCCCATTTCCAGCCTGTCATTTATACAGAAGTGGAAAAATGTATAGAACTCGAATGCACGTAACGTTCTTTTTCCGCTGGATCATTTATATAAGATAATTAAAATAAAATCCTCAAGATCATTTCTTGTGAATCAGTTGTTATCGAGAACAAATGAACTATCCACCCTTGTAATTTTTGGCAACTTTACAACAAAAAGTTTACCTCTAATTTCTGCAGCTTCATGCCTGGTATATCTCAACTAGCAGAACTTATTTGATTAAAAAAACGGCCGGTGCACTTCACAGGACAAAAAAGGTCAAACACACAAGAATTCTGGAGAACAACAATGCCTACAAAGATTTACTGGCAATATTTTAATCTTTAAAAAATTAATGTGTTGCTTAATGAAAATAATGACCTAAAATTAATTGGCATTACCGGAAATAAATTTTGTACATGCTGAAACTTTACATGGGCTATGAACAATATGATGACTTTTGTACTTCTGTTTCAAATTCTCTTACATTGCCAACAACTTCTTGGATTTTTGACGACAGGAATTCTGTTCGCTCCTCAACATTTGTCAATAGTGTAAGTAGCTGCTCTCGGTAAAGAGCACATAACTTATCTTGATGTTCCAGCTCCAAAGTTAATACTTGTATTCTCCTGTCCTTGTGATCCTACAGAAGGAAATCCCCAATCATCACGAAAATTGCATAAAAAATGAGATTTCCAAGGCAAAAATGGAAATGGGGATGCATGCTGTACAAAACTCGCCAATGCCAAAATGAAGAGGAAATACATTAATGTGTGACACGTGAAACCTTGACTTAATTAAGGCATCTTCATGCTGGCACATGTAACTACCCTGTGGTTCTGAAACTTGACATATTCCCCTCATTGTCTAAGACTAAAATGAAGCCCCCTCCCCAAGTCATTTTATCAGCAAGAACGCAACATAGAATGAAAGAGAACTTCAAAACAGGATAGCCAAAGGTGAGCTAGGACGAATCTTCATACTAACCACAGTGCAGAACCACTTATATATAGGCTTCCAAGAATTATATTTTTTCTGACGATCATGTATCAGATATTTTAGACCATTAAGTATGTTTCAATTACAATCCAAGTGAACAAGTTCAGTGGTTAAGGATAGATTCTTCATTTACAATGGTATACTTTCACACACCTCGCAACAAGCTTAGACTCCGATTTTATGCTTGTTTTTACAATGGCAAAGGAGTCCCAACAGCACTTGACAATATTGATGGTTGAAGATCGCACCCATGAACTAGCTTGGACTCGGTGAGTTTTATGCTTGTTTTCACAATGGCAAAGGAGCCTACATTATGAGCGAGTGAAGATTGACATATATTTAAATCTGGAAGAACTGGAGCCTATCTTCCCAAAACTCGTCAGTTCAGCTTACCTTCACACCCATCTAGGTAGAGGCTTGTCTGACATACTTCAGGATATGGGTGAACTAAACTAGATCTGATTCCAAGTCGATATCTCCACATCCATTTTCTAAGATGAATAGCCAAGTGCATTGAAGTGATAATTCCAGGAATTCAAAATTAAGATGATAAGTGTACAAGGTAATTTCATCTTTATGTAGTACTACGAGACATGCGGTCGTCATCAGCCAAAATTTCTGCACAGCAAAATGCTGCCTTTGAAAGAGAGAAAGAAGTTCAAAGAACAGGAAGTAAATACAGGAATTGTGGAAGAAACAAAATAAAGATAAAAAGTATTAAAGTGGTAAACGGAGAAGCACGTGTATGTCAAAAACAATTTGGAGACCTTATTAAATCCCTATAGTTGTGAGACAAAGGCATGATAGCAGATACTACGATACTTCCTAATAGGCCTGTAAAAATCCAAGTAAAATGATGTATGATTTGAAGTTTAAACATTTAACTTGTGAAATCAAACAGGCTTCCCTAGCTTCAGTAACAATCATCAAGACATACTTGTATCATCTTAGCAACACACATTAGAAATAAACTGTATTGATACATTTTATACTAATTACAGTCGGCAAAATAAAATATCCTTAACTTGGTTGTTTGACCTCTAAAAAAATGACAACTCACCATTTGACGAGATGGACGACCAGAGACAACAAGTGGATGAGTATGTTCCTTTACAAATCTTGAAACAACCCACTTGCCAGCCTTGTCAACCTTTACCAACATCATTGCCTTGCAACCCTCTCGTGAGCTACCACGTGGCTTTTTAACAGGTCCATATTGATCTCTCAGTTTGGCATTATAGCCCTGCTTATTACAAGATAATCTCCGGGAAAGAATTCTCTTATCCACCTCTGAACGCCGGCACTGATCAATACGCATTATAAACCCCAAACGCCTAGCATACTCATCATAAAATTCCTTGGCTGCATCTTCAGAGTCAAATTCCATACCTATACATGGTTCTTGAACAGAATTTTCTTCTGATGCAATGGATTCCCTTTCGGCGAAACTGTCCATTGTAATAGCTCCAGAATGTGAGTCCACTGCCAAAGATGCCATGATTCAGTATCCGACAATCACACAAGGGAATACCTCACTTTCTCCAATAAGTAATTACTTGTGGGCATAAAAATCTGCACACATCAGATGCAACCATAAAAGGGGTTCAGCCTAAGAATCTTCCTAAAATGAAGACTTTTACTCCTTTTCTCTATTTTTCAGGTGTAAATCAGGCATAGATTACATGCTCACGTATCCTAGTAAAGTGGCCATGGATTCCTTTATTTGGTACATATGGACCTATGCATACTTATACACACATTGATGTACATCCACGTGCGATAATGTATGCTGTCAAATTACTAACATTTTATGATTTACTTTAAAGATGCGATTTTACCAAATAATTTAAAGATGCAATCTCTTATAAGATTCGTCCACTCTTTGAAGTTCTTCAATCTTCAAGAATCACTCTCACACTACCCATCTCACAAATATTGCAAGAAGGCTTCACCCAGCTCAATTGCATTTTGAGATCGAAAAGTCTTTAGAATTTTTCCTTTGCATTTGGTTTTTGTTCTAAGTCAAGAAACAATAAGTTAATTTACAGTAGTTATCAATTGATTAAGCACCTCACAACCCTATAAATGCCAGATAAATTACCCAAAAATATTGTCAACATAAATTGCTTAGTAGTTTTAGAAAAGAGAAAAATAAAAATTGACAAATTAGCTTCATAAATCAGATAAAAATGAAAAACTTACTAAATTTAATATGGTAAGACCCTTTACGAAAAAAGTGAAACTATTCACGTTGGTTGATGATGAATCTTTCAATTGAACATGACAAAACAAAAGGGTTTATCGTCGTTAGATCTTCAGAGGTGGTATTGTACTTTCAGTTTTCTTTCTCCCCAAATATTTGATGTTATTGCGGGATTTTACGTACAGTATTTGCTCTACTCCGTGTCCGTTTTCTTACTAACTCGCGTCGAACAACAGATGGCTCGTTGAAAAACGTGTTGCCGAGCTCTTTTGGACTTTTTTTGGGACTTTACAGGTAATTGTTAGCATTGATAAAAAGGAACAAAAAAGGGTGAGAAGGCGTGGGTGGGAGGAGTGGGGGGGTAAAGGTTTTACATTTTTTATTCATATTCAAGATTCAACTTTAATTTATTTTAATTTAATTTAATATTTTTATCAGTATACTTCGTCCGGAAATTTGCTTAGCCAAACATGCTATTGACATGTTGCTAGTGATGTCAAAAAAGCTCGGCGGCTCGAGCAGCCGGGGCTCGGGCCGAGCCCCATTTTGAGGCGTCGAATCGAGCCCGAGCTAGCCTTTGGCCCGTCCAAGCCGGTCTTTAAAAAAATAAAAATAAATAAATAAATAAAACATAGGTGCCTTCAACGTAGGCAACTAAAATTACAGCTACCTGTTTTTTTTAAATTATTTTTTTAAGTTTAGATATTTTTTAATATATTAATATTTAGTTATTATTTATAATACGTATAAATTGCATAAATTTTAAATACATTATAAAAAATTATAAGTTTATAACAAATTTATAAAAAAAAAAAATAAAGGAACAAAAAAGGGTGAGAAGGGTTGGGTGGGAGGAGTGGGTGGGTAAAGGTTTTACATTTTTTATTCATATTCAAGATTCAACTTTAATTTATTTTAATTTAATTTAATATTTTTATCAGTATACTTCGTCCGGAAATTTGCTTAGCCAAACATGATATTGACATGTTGCTAGTGATGTCAAAAAAGTTCGACGGCTCGGGCCGAGCCCCATTTTGAGGCGTCGAATCGAGCCCGAGCTAGCCTTTGGCTCGTCCAAGCCGGTCTATAAAAAAATAAAAATAAATAAATAAAAGGTGCCTGCAACGTAGGCAACTAAAATTACAGCTGCCTGTTTTTTTTAAATTTTTTTAATTATTTTTTTAAGTTTAGATATTTTTTTAATATATTAATATTTAGTTATTATTTATAATACGTATAAATTGCATAGATTTTAAATACATTATAAAAAACTATAAGTTTATAACAAATTTATAAAAAAAAAAAAGGTAAAAAACACGAGCCGGCTCGGCCCGCTAAGACTCGAGTCAAAAGCTCGGGCTGAGCCTCATTTTTTGGTCAAGCTTTTGCTCGGCTCTACTCGGCCCAAAATAGTTCGGACATGTTTTGCTCGAGCCGAGCCCGAGCTTTGTGGCTGTGGCTTTGCTCGACTCGTTGACATAACTATATGTTGCTTAGAAACACGCAGTTAAAGGAGTGGTATATGTGCGGTATTATGTATAATTTACATACTTTTATTAAGAATAATGTTATTTATTATTACGATGACGAAATATCGGTGATGTAATGGAATAATGAGATTGAGTAGTTCAATTTTTAAGAGAGAGGGGAGGAGGGATACATCACTGATATTTCATTATTACGATGATAAATAACATTACTTTTTTACTAA
>CAIGRP010085660.1:0-13005 GCA_903798385.1 Fraxinus cuspidata | reverse complement strand
TATATATATATATATATTTATCTATTTATATTTGCCTTTGGGTCCTTGTATAGGAGGATTGGCGAAGTTACAAATTATTTTGCAAGAAAATTTTCTTGATTCTTGCTTAGTGGGAGCAAATTTAGAGTAAGGGATTTGGGTTAATGACAATCTTGAAATTTAGAGTAAGGGTGATATAAACAATTTAATTTTATAGAATGCGACTAATCTTGAAATTCTTATTAAACTACCCATACATATTTGAAAAATATATATGCCATTTGCACAGTTTTTCTTGATGAAGTTATATTATTCTTTAATCTTGTTTAATCCAATCTATCAAATTGAATTTGTCAATAAGATTTTAAAAAAAAAACATAAAATCACATCACAAATAAAATCTAAATAGAAACGTGGCAATTTATTAGGAAAATTCTATTTTAAAAATTGAATTAATTATTTTTTTGGAAAGCATGCCACTAGAAACCTTTATTTTAATTACATTAATTAACTTAGCACACAAATTTATCTATGGCATGCATGCATTTTGAGGCATTATGTTCCATCTAATTAATTATCTCTTCATGCAACAAGCAATTGACTTCGACCATTAGAGATTTCATGTGGGAATTCCTTAGTTTATCTACATCATGTCTGGAAATATGCAGTTAAATATCATCATATTCAAGTCAAAACACATTTAAATGACAACCTACGTTTCCACATTTGCAATCTTAAAAATGACAATATAACCAACAATATGGATGAACAATTAAAAACTGGGGTGTTTTGGTTCTTCAAATGTGCATATCGCGTAGGCTTGTTTTTCGTTTTTTGTATTTTATAAAAACAATCGAATAAATTACTAAGGGTGATATTAACATTATTCTTTAATTATTTCTAATATTATTCAATCTACCAAATTGAATTCGTCAATAAGATTTCCAAAAAAAATGAAAGGAAAAAAAAGGTAATATCACATCATGAACAAAATCTGAATAGAATTAAAGAAATTGTATTGTAAAAATTGAATTAATTTTTCTTAGAAAGCATGTACAAGAACTTAGTTTAAATATCTAAAAATTAAATCTCTATTTTAATTAAATTAATCAACTTACTACACAAAATTGTTTAAGACGTGAATGCGTTCGAGATATTTATGCATTCCATATTGAGCTGTGTTTAGTCCATATTTTCTAAAAAATATATATTTTTTCCAAACTCAATTTCAATTGAATGTTCTTACAATTAATTTATTTTTCACATGAATTCATAATATTATGTCTGATTTTTAATCCTATATTCTTAAAAAAAATATTCGTAAAATCTATTTTAAAATAAAATCTCAAGAGATCATTAATTATTTTCTCATGAAACAAGCAACTGGCTTTGACTATTAATTAACTTGTGAATTCATAATTTACCACTTTATGTTTGGAAATTTCTGAGTGGCACGTTCTTCCCCTAGGCGTTTCGGAACTTAAACATCACAACTTCTCTAAAAAAAATTAAGCTCAATTCTTCCACAGGTAACAATTTACTATTTTCTCATTTCCCATTCCCCAAATTGATTCCAGTAACATTTAATTGTCCATTTTGTTCATTGGATTTGTGATTTCTTCTTGGATTGGTGCAATTGATAGTCAGTAATAAAGAGATGTTGAGATCGACAAGATATTTTGCAATTCAAACATCGTATTTACCTGTTATGGTTGCTTGATTTCTTATATTTTTATGCGAAGCTAGTTATCTCATGCAGGTTCTTTGATGTAAGTCTCTGGTCATTAGGCCATTAGAACTTGCCCTTTTCTATTAAAATTAATAGAAAAAATGTTCAAAAGGAGAAATCAATTGGGAAAGAAGAAGATATATTAGTGAAATCATGACTGATGCTTGTTAACAGCTAGATCTAATTATTTGAGTATAACTTATCGTAACTGGTAGAAAATTTGTTGGGTGTAGTCGCTTTCTATTTTCAAATGAAATTATTAATCCACCAGCTTTTGGCTGAGAAATGAGGACTTCTCACCTATTGACATTTCTGATTTTATCTCTGCTTTTCATCCTGGTAAGTAGTTACCTTTTTTGTTTTTTTTCTCCTTTTTTGTTCAGTTAAAAATATATTATTATTTGGTTAATCTTTGTTTTTTCAGAAAAGGAAGTTAAGTAATTTTCAAACTATATAAATTTTCTTTATTTTTAACTTTTTGTTTTCATCAAATAATACAATATTAATCTCTTGTATTTTTCGTGTTCAGGTTTCTCAGCAACCAAATCAATATGAAGGGAAAAAGGGTACGCAATATGAAGAAAAATTTGGTATGTAAAATTGTTTTATAAAATGTGTTTTTGTTATCGCCAGATTGACGAAAATTTGGGATTTAGAGTTAACGATTAATTGGAGAGTGCAGTTGTGTTGGTAGACATTGGATTGAATTATCTTAGTGATTGATAACTAATAGTGTATTTGCATTTGCCGAAACAAGCCAGAACCTCTTGTACAAGATCATTTTATTGTCCATGGGTTTATGATCGGAATATTTCTTGTCACGGAGGTTACCTTTGTGTAGAGCTTCAAGTGAAGAAATTAACTTTGTTAACAAGATAACAGGGTACTTAAACTAGAACCATGGACTAAATGGATCAAACATTAACTAAGGGATGGCACAAGGGATTATGACTAAAAACCCTAGGATTAATTGTAGGTGATTTATTATTATTATTATTATTATTATTATTATTATTATTATTATTATTATTATTATTATTATTATTATTATTATTATTATTATTTTACAGGAGAAGGTTGAATGCTTTTACTTTCTTTTTTAGTTAGTTTATTAGCTCTTTTAACATGTAATAGTACAAGGAGCCATCAGAAAGGTATATAGCTTTCAACTAACATTACGGTGGCCAAATTCAAATTGCATCATACATCTCTCTTGGCGCTTCTTATATTTTTCAACGCCCTCTACAGAAATGGAGGTCAAAATGTCGAGCAATAACATGCTTGATTAGGAAAATACCTTGGTTTCAATGTAGATTAGAGAATAAAGTTAATTTAATATCCTTTTTTCAGTTTATAAAAGATATTATCTTATTTTAATTAGGAATTATTTCAAGTTTCCAATGTAGATAAAGAGTTACATATTCTTTAGCCGTTTTATGTTCGGATGCAATTAATGAAATGAAAAAAGTGCATGTAAAAATTGATATTTGTAAAAAATATTGGCATCTTGTAATGGAAGCTCCCCAGCACCAATGAGGTTAGGGACGCTTGCACCACTAAGTGGACGGAAGACTATGGTAGGAACTCCTTTGCAACATCCAATTCAATCTAGTTCAATATATAACATTCCCGATAGAAAGATCTTTTGCGATTTCAAAAAAATAATTCCAAGTGACATGTCCACCCGAGCCTATTATGACCCAACTAAAGCGACAATTAAGTTTAGTTCATGGTAGCCAAAATTTTACATGGTTCAACTCTCAGGCCTGGCATAACATCTGTTATGAATGGAGTAAGATATATGTGTAAGATGGAATAAATCAAAAAAATCAAGAACTTCAAGATTTTACGTGAAAATCCAAGATGAAAAAAACTACAGACGGAGGTGGAAAATTCACTAAATCGAAATCAATGATTTGTTGCAAGATTGGATGCTCTCAACCAAATCTAATTCTATAAACAGCCATGGAGTATATACATAACGCTAATAATAGAGCTTTAGGTAGAATTGGCATCTCAAAATGCTGCTCGAGCGGCATTTCTTGCATGCAACGAGAAGCAACACTAGTTCTCAAGCGCTAGACTCGTGGGCATCGAGTAGCAGACTCCCTGTTTTGAGTGCTCGAATGAGTGATAAGTGCTCAAGCGAGCCATAATGCGACAATGGTTTGGAGTTTTATTCGAATGGAATCAATAGTTTTAGCAAGTCAAAAGGGTTTTGAGTGCTTGAGAAAATAATCTGTTTTGACTCCCTGTTTTGAGTGCTCGAATGAGTGATCTGTTTTGACTCCCTGTTTTGAGTGCTCAATCTGTTATAAATGTTGCGCGTACGTTATTTCGTAAAATGACCAATTAATAAGTAAAAGAGAATCTAAAGTTTTTAATTGCGAATTTGTGTGGTAATTTTCCTTATTTTATTATGTAAATAAGTTTTAGGTACCAAGGATAAAAAATTATTTAATCGTCACTTCATTTTCCTCAAAATAAAAATAAAATAAAATAAAATAATACCAGCCATATATATATACACACACACACACGCACACACATGCATGAATATATATCTGTTATGAAACATTTGTATTAATTGTTCGATAATTAACATATTAAATCTCTTATATACCTAAACGTATTGCACAAACAAAGGCATTTCAAAACTTCAAATTAAATGCATGAAATGAAATTTTAAACTCTCTACAATTCTCTTTAATTAGTGAATAATTGCTGAATTTCTTACCAATTGGGAGTATTTTTTCATTTGCTCCAAAGCTTTCATATTCCTTTTCTATTATACATATTTTTGTACCATTTGCTCACGATATACACATCAAGAACAAGAATGATTTTCAAAAGTAAGGGAAAAAAAGAGAGCTAGATTTCTTAGCGTCGGGTGTCTTCGGGAAACAACATTCAACGTCCAAATTTGTCCATTTCAAAGCTTCAAATTAAGGTAAGTAGAGGTGCAAATGCTTATTTCGTTTTTAAGATGATTTTTTGTTAAAAAATGAATGACTTGGCCCTACGTGTTATGATAATGCTATAAAAATTGGATTTTTCCGAAAATCTATCTACATGCAATGGTATGAATAGATAATTTAAAATTTCTAATTTGATAACGAATATACCAATGATATCTATTGAGTTTCAAACTCATAGGTTAATTCCCTTCCTACGAGTTAATTTAATGTGCTTGGGATGCAGATTATGGTAGATAAAGGTACAGTGTGTTATGGAGAAGCCCGTGACTTGATAAGTATATCTTATACACTTATTCGGGAGGGGGGGTCTAAAATAGCAATATTTGATAGTTCTTTTAATAAAATATATCCTAAATTATTATATTTTATATTATATAGGTTAAACCCAATGGTTGGACGACGAATTGAAAGAAAGAAGCGAAAAATGGTGAAATGGCAGCAAAGTCCAAAGTTTGAGGACCAATTTGCATATTCAATAGTTGATTCAGACGCAAGAAGACACTTTGAAGATTGCTAGAAGACAATTAGATGGAATTAGAACTCAAAAAAGAGTAGAATATGATCAAAATCAATTTTCAATCATACAAGTTATATTCTGGATTTTTATTCGAAAATTGAAACCCATTTTTTGCATAGTAAACGTCCGAATTGGGAAAATTATATTTCTAGTAAAGTTGTATACATTTGAGTTAAATTTCTAACGCACCTTAAATCTACTCAATTAAATATTGAGAGAGAAAGTTATGATAAAAATACTGACTACTATGCAGAGATAAAAAATCCGCACAGGAATAGAACTTTCCTTATTCGATTGTAACTATTTTAGAAACCAATTTGGACATGATTTTCAATAAATTTTGGACTCCTACAAATAAAAAATAGCAAAATACATATTGAAGAGACCTCTCATATACATATTATACTCCAATATTCATCAATTATTATCATCAAATGTGGAGAATTCATTATTTTTGTGAGAGAATTGAAGAAGATTTGCAAGAATTCAATCAATTGAAGATTCAAACCTGATTTTTAGGCAAAGAAGAGAAGGTGCAAGTGGAGATTCATCAAGAAAACCCATTGAAGAGATTCAAGATTTCATAATTTATCTCCATCTTTTCAATTTATCAAAAATTCGGGATATGTCTTTTCACTTAAATATGATTTCTTGTAATTTCGATATTTTAGGCTAATTTTATACATTGTTAATATGAGATGAACCCTTATTATAATATTTTTAGTTTTTTATTAATTATTTTAAATTTAATTTGATTTGATTTGTGGATGTTTATTATCCTTTTTTTCAATTGCTTGATCATCAATCCAATTGTTAGTGAATTTTATTGTTATCAAGGGAGAAAATAGGGTTTAAGCACAATATAATAAACATTGTAAGGTTCGATAGAGGATAGAGATAGACATATATACTTTATATGGTTTCAATAGGTGTTCGAGTGCTTATTAATGCAATTTTCATGTTTGCATTTTTTATCAAGAGATAGAAGGGTCACATGAGGGGAATATATTTGATTGCTATCGAGAGAGACTTTCAATTAAATTAGGAACATTGACCAAGATAAATGATTTCAAAATGTCACTTCAATTGTTACATTAAAAATGGAATAATAAGAGAAATTCGATATCTTAGCAATGCATCTCACATATTTGAAAAACACATTTACATATTTTCATTTGTTTAATTGATAATTTAGGGATTAGTATTAAAAAATCATAAAATTTGTTTGATATTCGATTAAATTTGGAATTAATTTTAACTCGATCAAACACGTAGACCTCGTGGGTTCGATACTCTATTCACTACTTTATTACTTGTTCACGATCCCGTTCACTTGCCGAAAATCAAACTATCAAGGTTTTTGCGTCGTTGCTGGGAAGTATTGTATTTAATTATTTTAACTATAATTTGAATTATTATTTCTTTTTTTATTTGATTACTACTTTAATTATTTTTAGTTTTAACAATTTTTTTTTGTTATTTACTTTTTTTGTTTTTCTTTTTATATCGTTTAACTAATCCCCTACAGTTTTAATCTATCTTGTGTTGGTATTCTCTCTTTGTACTTTTCATATATTTATACATAATTCTAACATAGGTAAAGTAACAAATTGTTGCAATGACAAAGCTCTATATGGATTATCAACATATGCTTGGAGGATATCCAAGTTGTGAAAATTTTTACGCTGTAGATTATACTAGGAAATGCTTGTTCTCTTACACTAGTTTACACATGCCGAAACTTCCAAAATTTCAAAAATATTTGATGTGTAGAAAACAAGGAATTGAAAATTTTGGTGAAGAGTACATGCTCGTGGGATATTTTATACTTGACGATTATGATGTGGGAGATGATCCTCCCCTATTGAACGAGAAGATACTTGCAAAGAACTTTAAAGAACTTGTCAAGTTGGATTTGGATGAAAATGATATGCTTATGGAAGATTGTACTGGGAAGGATTTCAATAATGGGGATACAATCCACTTAAATGAGTCAATGATGCAGACTTCTCATTGTCTGTGGATCTAGATTGTGGACCGATCATTCAGTTCGAAGATATATCGACTATAGAATAAGAGGTTAAAGAGAATGACAAGTTGATCATAACGAAATCAAATGAGGATGTGTCAATCAATGAGAATGAAATCAACTCACATTTTTTCAAATTTATTGATTGTCTAAAAATTGATTTTGTGATTAAGCCCAATGTAGGAGTGAAGTCTACATAGTTAAAATTGAATCGGATGAAATAGAAAAGTCCTATTACATCGAAAGGGCAAGGTAGAAGTTTGGAGACTAAATGAAAAATGGATCAAAGTCAATAGAAGGAAAAAGGGCAAGGCGTCCAAAGCCTTCTTTAGGCGCCCGTGATTCAATTGTCAAAGTCGAGCTAAAAACTATAAAGAAAAAAATCACTTGTTGGGAGGCAACCCAACTTCCTAACCTTTATTTATTTATTTATTTTTCTTTCTATACTACATTGCATATAGATTTATTTTGATTATTAGTTTGCATTAGACTTAGGCACGTTTCAATTTATAGGGTATCACCATCCTATCATGTTTCTTCTTAACCCATTGAATTTATTATTGGTTATTTCGATTGTTTGTGCTAAATAATACATGTTTTAGGTTATTTGATCTTTAATGTTTAATTTGACATAGCAGGAACATGATGTCGCGAAATACTCAAACCAACATAGACCAAAGGGAAAGCATGATGAAGAAAATTGTCTAGCCGTCACATATAGTGCCTCATACCTTCAACAGAAAAATTCAAGGAATATCTTTTTCCTTTTCTTCCCCGTCCCCTTATATTCTTATTTATGCTTTATGACATTGAAGACATTGTTAGTTTTAAGTTTCGGGGTAGGAAAAACTTTGAGTTTTTACTTTTTTTTTTTTTTGTGTTTTTAAGTGTTTGTTTTTCGTTATTGTTTTAGTATCTAATAAAAAAATGCCAAAAAATTGAAAATTTTGAAAAAAAATCAAAAAATATATAAATATAAATATTTTCTTGTTTTAGGCTGTGTGCTTGTGTGAGTTAGATAATCTGGCCGGCAATGATAATTAAATTTGAGATTTGGTGTTGATTTATGGACTGTGGATATGTTGCATGCTAGACTAATTGAAGCTAAACCTTGCAAAACTTGATATTATATGTGCATTAGAATTAAGTTGGACAGTGTAATGCTATGAGTTGATTCAGATAACTGATAGGTTGATATAGTTGGACATAGATGCTTTACCCAAAATTTACTAAATTATATATCTTTAGACCAAATTTAGCACAGTTTGGGAGTGATTTTGTTGTTGTAGGAAGATATGAATGTGGACAGGGATTCCATGTGTGAAATTTTTTGTATGGATTGTCTAAAATTAACGGGATAAAATTATGCAAAAATCTTAAGTTAAAGGTCGGTTTGATTAGATAGGTGTTTAATGAGGGGCATTGCACTAATCATGGTAGAAAATAAATCTTTTCGTAACCTTTATGACTCAAGTTGTTAAGCATGTTAGGGTATTTACAACCTGGTGCCCTAAAATCGTCTGATTTGGGAGTCATCGGCCAAGAGCTCATTACATGGGTTATATAGAAAGCTTAAGAGATAGAGATAGTGCAAAAAAAAAATTTTTTGAAAAAAAAAAAAGCAGCTACATAAAATATAAGACGCACCAAATGCCCTAATTAAGTCTCAAACACTAATTCGAGAAGACTTGACTTTTGATTAGGGATTATTAGTCTAGTCTAGTCTTAAAGGTCGAAGCAATCAAAGAACTAGAGAATCCTTGTTTATTGATGTATTGGCTTATAATTAGTAAAATCCACCTCAACTAGAGAAGGCGATGATAGTAATGAAAATTTCAATCTTAGATTACATACTAAAAAAAGAGTGAAAAAAGAACAAGTTTTTGGTGTGTGAATCATACGAGAGGTGAAATGATATATTTCACCACAGAGGGTCGGGAATTGAAGCAACATGTAAAGTCATGATTGTCTACTTAGGTCTTCACACACACACACATTGATTTTGCATTGGAAGAGTAGGTATTAGTTTGATATTGTGACTTTGAAACAGTTTGTAGATTTAATATTGTAATTTCATATACTAAAATAAAAAGTTATATTGTCTAACTAAATATTTTTGTATGCTTGTACGTTTGTTGTTATTTATGTTATAATTTTGTGTGAGGACAAACAAATGTTTAAGTTTGGAGGTATTTGATAAGTGTATATTATACATATATTAGGGGGTCTAGAATAGTAATATTTGATAGTTCTTCTGACAAAATATATCCTAAATTGTTGTATTTGATGTTATATAGGTAAAACTCAATGGTTGGACGAGGAATTGAAAGAAAGAAGCGAAAAAAAGGTAAATGGTAAAGTCCGAAGTTTGAGGACCAAATTGCATATTCAATAGTTGATTCAAACACATGAAGATACTTTTAAGATTTATAGGGGACAGTTGGATGGAATTAGAACTCAAAAAAGACTGGAATATGATCAAAATCAATTTTCAATCGTTCAAGTTATATTCCAGATTTTTATTTTCAATCGTTGCAATGTTTTGAAAAATATATTGTTGCTTCATATGTTGTCAATGAAAGCTAATTTTTGGATATGTTGTATTACAAGAAGTCTCCTACGTTCTCTTAGAATTTCTTGAAAATCCGAGGTTTGATAACTATGGAAACAAATTTATTTTTAGCATTTGCCGCTTGAGAAAGAAAACGAAACGTCTTGCTTAATTAGTTACTACCAAAAAGCATTGCATGTACTACACACGTTAATAATTAATATATGCATGGATAATTGTTTGGGATTATATTTTTTTTTGTTTTTTTGGAATAATTTATTATTATGCTATTGTCCAAGAAGTGGCGTCACTTATAATAAATTATTTTGTTTTCCTTAATATGAAATTGTGCGTTCTTTTTAAAAATATATATATGTTTAATTAAATTATTCTCAATAAATTCTAAATATGAACTAAAGTACAAATGTTCTTTTAATTTTTCAATCCGTAAGGGTCGAGGCATTACGTGCATCCCCTATAATTGTGGATCCCTGCAATACATATAATCGGGTTGAGCTTATTTTGTCCTTTCATCACAAAAAAACACCTATGTACTCAGATATGAGATTTCTCTCCAGGTTTGAAACATATCTCACATATGTAAGAGTCCTAATAGCTTCGTCAAACATTTTCACATATGTAAGAGTCTTAATAGCCCCGTCAAACATTTCAATCGTAACTGATCCAATTTTAGCTATTTTGCAAGGTGTGTTGTTTCTTATAATCAAACGCCTCTTGGAACCACTTCATATGATGTAAACCAGTCCACATTAGGATAAATATAGAATGTACAAGCCAAATCAAGAATCCAATCCACACAAGGTTTGGAATCACCAAAAGCTTTTCTTCACTTCAACTGTCTCCTACAACACTGGCTTCTCATGTATCCTCAAGTTGTTTTTCCTTCTCTTTTGCAGCAACCATTCTATCTCTATTCTGTAATTTGTGCATGTCTAGACTTCGACATGTCCCTCATATTACCACCAAAATTCCTAACTTGAGCCCTCCTACGAATAACCACAAACAACAAGGTCATCTGTTTGACTCTCTAATCCAACCAAAAGATGTTTTATCTTCTCATTTAAAGTAAAGCATTATAGACCTTATTAGTTGTGAGACTATCACAACTCTAGAGAGTAGTGTCTCTAAAAGTCGTATATGAAGACGAAAATGAACATAAAAAAATCAATGCAAGATCTACCTCATCATATTTAACATTCATAGTCTCAAGATCAGCCATAATTTCTTTAAAAACTGTCAAGTGATCCTCAATATACGTACCTTTAGACATGCAGTGTAAATATTTGCACAGCTTCTAGTGTAACATACTGGTCAAACTCTTTGTCATACAAAGCTTCTCCAGTTTCAATCACAATACAACGACACTTTTCTCCTAAAGAACATCTTGAAGAATATTATTTGAAAGATGGACATAAATTTGGGACATGGCTTTTTGATACCTATGTAGCTTTTCCTCCTACGTCCAAGTAGAAGGCAAAATATAAAACCTTGGGCAACATCCATATCCATCTGCACAAGCATGGCTCAAAAATTCACCCACCATAGTTAAAATCTCATGTTGCAATCCAAAAGCGGAATATTATATTTCATTGTTACCATCGTGAAAGATCAACCTTGCTATAATACCAGTTTGTTATGAATGAAGCAAGATATGAGTAAGATGAAATAAATAAAAAAATCAACAATTTTTATGTAGAAACCCAAGGAAGAAAAACCACGAGTAGATGAGGAGAATTTACTAAATCAAAATCAATGATTTATTGCAAGATTTGATGATCTCAACCAAATGTAATTATTCTCCAATGTTATGAAGAGCCAACAAGTCTTGAAGTGTATACACAACCCTAATAATAGAGTTTTAGGTGGAATGGACAACTCAAAATTTGTCAAAATTATGAACAAGCCTAGATTGAATAACAGGGCCGCATTTAGTTACGTTCCTTGCTTGCAATGAGAGGTAACAATGGCGCTCAAGTGCCAAATCATGGGCAACGAGTGACAAACTCCCTATTCTGGGCACTCGAGAAGGAGATGAGTGCTCAGTGAGCCAAAACGTGACGACTTCTTCTCCTTGATTCATGTTTAGATTTCATCAAGGCCTCTTTATCCAAACCATCAATACCCAAAGGAATTTGGTTAACACTTCAGTATAAACACCTCAAATCCAATTCATGGTAGTATAGGAAAAAAAGAGTTCCTCAAACCAGAGATCAATGCAAGTGCTGAAGAAAAAAATAAGCAATACAAGAGTCTAGTATCTATTTAATACCCAGCAGAATGCTTCCTATATAGTTCTCCCTAATGGAAATGAATTACTTCCTAGATTCTTATTCCGGTGGACCAAGCTGTAATCCAATGCACCTAAGAGAGAAATGTTAAACTCCTCTTGCAAATACCTTAAATCCTGCATTGTCCACCACGGTAGGATCTATGTGATTAAACTAGAGTGCATTTGATACATAGGCACAAGTGCAATAATGTTTTGTATATAGCATTCCACAGCTTTAATTGGAAATTTTGTAATTTAGATTCATGATCATAAGCTATTATTGTATGCCAATCATCCTCAACATCAAAACTGTTGAAGTTGGGCATGTAAGTGACACTCTTATTGTCACTCAACAAATGTTTTTTTAGTTTCCATTTAGTCACATGTTGTTCGATTTATGTCTAACTCATGTAATGATGTAAGGTTAGGCTAGTTTGGATCTACAACAAGTTAAAGTATTGTCAAGCATATTGTTTAAGGGTAGTAGGTAGAATAGTTGGTGATTTGAAAATCTTTTTGATGGATGATTGTAATATATATCCTTCCAGCCATGCCTGGATAAGTGTGAATGAAAATCTTTGTTTTTCTCCTCTTGTTTGTTCAAATATCTTTCAGTGGTATCAAAGCAAAAATTGGATCTTAGACGGCCTGAATATAAGCAGGAAAAACTCAAGAAACTAGTGAGAAATTCATACTAGTAAGCTTCTGTCCAATACGGTAAGGAACGTACAAAACTGGTAAGCATTGTGCAAATACGGTAACTTCAAAAATCGGTAAGTGTGTGCAAATCTGGCAAGTTGTGCAAAATTCGATAAGCTCTTTGCAAATTTGGTAAGTTCAGCTTCTTGTTTTTTCTTCTTTCACCCTGAGAGAAAACAAGTAAGGAAACTTCACTAGCCAAAAGTGTATTTCAGCACCTCTTCCCTCAGCTT
>CAIGRP010085657.1:0-20814 GCA_903798385.1 Fraxinus cuspidata | reverse complement strand
CCCTTAAAATTTGGGTCGTTACACATCATGTATCCCTAAAAAGTGGTAGGTGCATTGCATAACTTAAACGGTATCCTTCAAAGGACGAAAGTCCTATAAGTGCAAGTGAAAGTGGTTTTCTACTGATCTTATAGTGCTATGCTATCTGATTTTATCTAGAATACCCATCAAGAAAACAGTAGTGAGAATAGCCCACTAACCGATCCACCATCTGATCCATGAATGGAAGTGGGAAATGATCTTTTCTAGTTGTGTTGTTTAGCTTCCTGTAGTCAATGCAATAATTGTTCTTGTAGGAATCGGCTCGTTGTAATCATTCTTGACCACAGTCATCCCACATATATTTAGCACTACATATACCGGATAGACTCATGTACTATCCGAAATAGCAAATATGATCCCAGCCTTTAGTAGCTTTCGTACCTCTGCTCTTGCCACCTCTTTTATTGTTAGGTTGAATCTCCTTTAATGCTTGATTGATGGCTAATAGGAATCCTCCTTAAAGATCTTATACATGCAAATTGTAGGGTTAATACCCTTAATATCAGCTATAGGCCAACCCAATGCCACATTTTGTTCTTCAATACCTCGAGTAATTTTTCCTCTTCATCTTTGGGAAGTGATGAATAAATGATTACTGGAGATGTAGAGTCCCACTTAAGAAATGCATATCCAAGATGCTCTAGAAGTTTCTGCAACTTAGTTTCCTTGGCCTTTTCTAAACTCATTGGTTGCTGAATATCTTCTATTGTGATGGATTATTTTCAACAGGCAAGGATTCAAGTGCTAGTATACAATCAACTAGGTCTCCACTTCCTGTGTAACCTTCTGCAGTAATAATGTCTTTCCTTGTTGCACTAATCATCATACAATGCTCTAAGAGGTCCTCGATGAATATTTTTCCTCCTTTACCACGGAATCAATGAAGTATATTCTACGGCAAGTATTAGTGTCATCTGGAAACTTCATCGCCTAGTAGATATTGAACATCATTTTTTCTCCCTCGAGGTTAATTGCCCTCATTGTACATCGATCAGAGCTCTTCCTATTGTGAAGAATGGCCTACCAAAAATTAGTGGAATCTCTTAATCTTCTTCCATATCCAATACACAAAATTAGCTGGAAAGATAAACTTATCAACCTGTACCAAAACGTCTTCAGTAATCATTCGTTGGTATGTGAGGGATCTATCAACTAACTGCATAATAACTGTTATTGGTTTTGCTTTCCCAAGCCCTAACTTCTTAAAATTCGATAAGAGAGTCAAATTAATGCTAGCTCCAAGATCACAAAAGGGCTTTATCAAAAGAAAAGCCCCACTAGTACAAGGAATATTGAAGCTACCCGAATCTTTCATTTTCTGATGGAGCTTCTTTTGAAGAATAGCATTGCATTCCTTTGTCAACTTCATCGTCTTATATTCTTCCAATTTCATCATCATCTATTTCATGAATGAAGTTTGACATCTATTCCAAGGTATCTGCAAATGGGATATTGATGTAAATTTTCTTGAAAATATCCAAGAATTTGGCAAACTGTGCATCAAACTTCTTCTTTTTGAATCTCTATGGAAAATGAAGTGTTGGCTTGATGATTGATGGATTATTAGAGAATGAGATAGAATTAGGCTTGTAAGCTTTCTTTGTTTCCTTGGCCCAATTCTCTTGTTCTGCAACCATATGCTCTTCATCTTGATTATGTGTAGAAGCAGGTGACTCTATAGGCATGTTCTCTCCAACTTCATTGCCACTCCTCAAAGTAATAGCTTTGCAATACTCCTTTGAATTCACCTCTATATCGCTTGGAAACTTTCCTTGCTGTTAAGACTTCATTAATGTAGGCAACCGACCAATCTAAACCTCAAGATTCTTCATTGTAGCTCCCACGTTTGTCGCATTAGTCTCGATATTATCCAAAGTGACTCATCTTAGTTGAACTATGATCTTGTCTCTGAAATATACGTCCCCATAATGTTTTTCATTCAGATTTTTGAGTTTTAAACCCAAGAAGAGGTTGAAGCGTGCTCCTATTATTGCCATATGATAAATTCTCGTGATTTCTCAACCCCCGATGATAATGATTAGAAGAGCAATTTTCTCTCTTATTGTAGTTCTTGATGTTGACATACTAAGCATGTTCATCTTCTATCTCTGTCTCCTGGTGTGATGAAGAATCAGCCATAATCAAGTCTGCCTTTAGTTGATTACTTTGGTTAGTAAGTGTAGCTATCTGATTGGTAAATGATGAAACCTGAGCTGCTAGTGCAATGATGGGATCCATTTCATAAAGACTCGCTACTCTCTTTACACTTGATCTCTCACTCGGCTACTGGTAGCTATTTGTAGCTATATCATCCAACAAAGAATTTGCAACATCTTCCATTTTTTTCATTAAAGTGCCTCTTGTAGCTGCATACACTATGGTTCTTGTCTGCCCATTTAACTTTTAGTAAAAGGTCTCAATCTGTATCCAACTCTTAAAATCATGTCGAAGGCATCTTCTAAGCAGGACTTTGAATCTTTCCCAAGCTTCGTAAAATAGTTTGAAGTCTGACTGTTTGAATTGACCAATCTCACTTCGCAGTTGATTTGGAAGGTCGGAAGAACTTCGTAAATAACTTTTAAGCCAGGTCATCCCAAGTGGTAATGGGTCCATAAGATAGTGATTGGAACCATGCTTTAGTTTTATCCCTCCAGTTGAAGGAAAACAGATGGAGTCGAATAGCCTCATCATTGATGTCGTTCATCTTTACTATATCACAGATTTCTAGAATATAAACCAGATGAGCATTTGGATCATGTGTTGGAGCTCTTCTAAATTGATTATGTTGTACCATATGTATTAGTCTTAGCTTCAGTTCAAATTTATTTGCAGCAATCACCGGGCGTGCGATATCAGAGTAGTTGTCAATGACAACTGGTGTGACATAGTCTTGAATATCCCGTTGTTGATTATTTTCATTAGCTACCCTTGCTTCCAGTTCTACCATTGCTTCATGTTAGTTTCTCTGTATACCCTTTAGATAACGAAAATTGCATTCTGGTTCATGATCAACAGGTAGTAGTTCAAGATTTCTCTCTCTTTGCTTACACAACTCAAAATAAAAAAACCAAGAAACTACTAGAAAAAAAAATAATAAAAAATTAAAATAAAATAAAAGCTAATTAGTAATAACATCAATAATGAAATCAAATATTTCAATCCTCGACAAAGGCGTCAAAATCTTGTTATGCATTTTCTATTACATAAATATACCAAAAGTGCACAGTGTCAAGTTTTATAGTATAAATTCAAGTAAGGATGTTGAACCCACAAGGATTGAGATTTATTTCCTACCAAGTACAATAGTTATTTTAGTTTCTACTTTATTTAGAAAATCCAATTTTAGAATGAATTTTTTTATACTAACCTAAATATGGATGTGGAGGCAAATTCAGTAAAACATGCTTTAAAAATTCTATATTTCTCTCGAAACATATAAAATATAGATTGTGTTATTTTTAGATTGCGCCAAAATTTTCCTCTCTAGAGTGTTGAGATTTAAAATATCAAATTATTCAATAATTGATCAGGTAATTGAAAGTAATAACCAAGAATCAACACAAACGAACTCATAGAAAAACTAAAAGAAATAACTATATTAAAATCAAAACATGTCTCAAGATAGGTTATATCAAACCCTGGTTCTAGAATTTTAGTTCATGATTAAGACAAAATACATATTCCAAATTAGTATTAAGAATATGGAGAAGAAAAAAATTAGAAAAATTGATTTGACGCATGAATTCTCCTCCTTGATATCGTCTTTCTTCATCTAGATCAATCTCGTGCTCTTGCCTCTTGCATCGTTGAATTCTCCACCTCAAAGAGGTCTCTAGAGTTGTATTTATAGTCTTCTTAAGTCTTAGATTATTTGGGAATGGATTAGGCCTTAAAAGAATCCAAAAAAAAAAAATCTTTTTCTCGCCCCGAGGTGCCTCGGCACTGGCATCGTAGTGCCGCAATGTTTCTCTTACTGGCGCTGTGGTGCCATATCTATATCCCTCCTACTGCTTCTTCTGGTGTTGCAGTGCCAGATCTCTGTATATTTTTTTCTTCTACTATTGTAGCTAGGTGCTACAATGCCCAAAATCTGAATTTGTTTTCTTCTTCTTGCTTTGGTTATTTTTCTTTCCATCTTCTATGATTAATTCTAAGTCTCTTCCAGTCCATCATCACTCACTCATATAAACTTTGGCTCCTTTTCATACTCCAAACTCAATGTTTTCACCAAATTACCTAACATGTAAAACAACACGAATACACACATCAAAACGTTCTAAATTGATCAATGACAACCAAATTATCATGTTTAAGTGCCATTAAAAGAATGAATGAAACTCATTCATCACTCAACAAGCGTATGGGCTCGCCTAGCTAATTTAGCTATTGCAGTATCACGTATGTAACACTGCACACGTCTGTAACACTACATCAATTTTGTTATTTTGAATTTGAAATTCAAATTTGAAATATCTTTTTAAAGGTACAATTTAAAGTATATAAATAAGGATAGGACAAACCAAATTCATCACATTTCAGCTCTAAGACTCTCATCATCTCTTTAGTAATATAATGTTGCTACTATTATGCAGTTCTTTCTTTGTTTTTGATAAGTGTGTTTTCACACACTTATTGGAGGCCTATACAATTTTAATATTGACAAAGGAATGAATATCTACTCACAATCGGGTAATTATTGCTTTTATAGGTGAAAAATCCTCTATTGAAGGAGAACAGTGCAAATTAAGAGAAAAATGGATAAAAAATGTACAAAAACATAAAGGTGGAGACAAAATTTAGAAGATCTGAAAGTTTAAAGACCTTGGATGCAATTTATCAAGACTGTGACTGAAATAAAAGTCAAAATTCAAGGACCAAAATGTACAAGATCAAAGAGATTTGACGTGCAATTATTGGAGAGCTTGGAAGAATTTTACGAAAAAGAAGTCTGTTGAGAATGGGATCATGTTTGGAAAAAAATCCTGTAATTTTTGCAGAAATGACTTCACTTCGAAACTAAAATTTGTACTACCCAATACAACATGCATTATGAAAACTGGTTTGCTCGTGTTGGGACTATGGAAAGTAGACAGGGTGAACTTCATTTTGGTTCAAGTAGAGAGAGACCTCGTGGTGCAGTTCTTTCAAACAAGGTTTATAACCTAGAAACAATGTTGGAAGGCATGGTTATGTTCATTAACAGTCTCGAGTTGTCGCTATCCATGATAGAAAGTGTGCACTTGATGAATTTCATTCATATATGTTTCCAATCTAAGTACAAAACGATAAGTCAAGGTATCATAAGCTACTATATAATTAATTTATATTGTTTTGGAAAATAAAAACATTATGGAAGATTTAAGAAACTATAATTGTGTTATTTATTTTACTTTCGAAATGTGGTTTGAAAATATTTTCAATGTTTTAATAGATGTAATACAAGTATTTTTTTTTTTTTTTTGTCAAAATAAGGTCCGTAATTTCACTTTTGATAACGCTAGTGTTAACACAAACGTTATGGACAAATTGATTGACGAACTCAATCCGAATTTAGAAGCAACATTTTTTACATGCATTATGCCTATCATATTTTTAATTTGATTATACAAGACAACCTTAAATATATTGCATCATTATTCACAAAAATCAAATAGTTTATTACTTTTATTTCTATGTCTTCATCTTACAAACAAGTATGTGTGAGTGCATTTGCAAATGCTAACTTGACTGATAAGATGTTTGTAATGAATTTAATTAACATATGGAAATATACTTGTCTCATTCTACAATCTTGTATTTATTATGATACAATTATTATCAACTTTTGTAATGGTCATCCATACGGATCTGGTTATGATTTAAATTCTAGGGTTATTAATTATTTATGAAATTTTGAAATTTTTACAGGTTTTCTCTGATGTAACAAATGTGTGGGCGGACCTTTAGTGTTCCGTATTGAAAATTTATGAAACTTTAAATTTTATAAAATTAGAAAACCTAATTACTTACAAGATTTTTAATGTCAAATCATCAAAAAAATTAATAATGCAGAACATATCTTAATTCTTTGGGAACAATTCTTTAATAATGGATCTTAATTCCGGATCTTGAATCTTGATTATTGACTCTTTTGATTCTCGAGTTCTTGATCTTGATTTTGGCTTCTTGCTCCATAATCTTGATTATCTTGTTGTTCAATTTAATTGCTCAAATTATTCTTCTTGATTCTTTTTTTTAATCATTGTTCTTGATTATGGGTTTTGGATCTTTCTCTTCAATATACTATCTATTGTATTCTTGTGTTGATGGGATGACACAAAGAAAAAAAAAACTGCATATGAATTGGAGACCATAACTTTATTTATAGTTTCCATATGTAGTTAACTCATCATCAAATACAACTCTAATGGATCCGATCTCTACACATATGATCCGACCCACACTTTATTTAAATATCTTAAATCCAACAATTTATTTATTTATTAAATCATTTTAATTGGGCCCAACTTTAAGATATCCATATACACAATTAATTATATATGTAAGCCCACATGAAAAATTAATAAATCCAAAAATCTCTCATTTGAGCCACATATGTTACCTTATAAATGTGTACAACTTTAGACGTCAAAGTTTTTGCTATCATAACAAAAGCATCTTCGAACAATCTCATCAATTGATTATATCAATATATGATCAAAGCAATCTTCGTTACAAGTATCATAACTGAACCCATCAACGGTCATGTATATCAACATAATCAAATGACATATATCAAGTGTGGATGTGTAGTATGAAAATTATATGTAATGTGACCCAAATATTCCTATTTTCAATTGATCCTACCTTATTCTTTAATGAGATTTACCATAAATTTTAATCAGAGTGGAACTGAATTGAATATTTTATTCATCTATAAAAATATGTGTCTAAAACAAACAACATCCGAATACAAAAACCCACTAAATTGGCATATCATCAAAAGATGCAACACCCAGGTGAGTATTATGCTCATGAACGACCTTGGGTGGTAGACATTTAGTAAATGGATCCATGATTATGCTCATGTTGGAATTCAAGATTGCTATTGCCACATAATAACTAAAATGGTTTTTCAAATCCATCCAAAATATATTCCATTATTAGAATCAAAATATCCAATGATCTCCAATTGGTTTAATTTTCCTGAATGTGATGATGTAATCCTTAGTTCTCAATAGATACCAAATAACATAATGGCTACTTTCCAAATTTTCTTCCCAGAGTTACTTATATATCTGCCCAACATTCCAACAATGAATGCTATATTCGGATATGTGCAACCTAAGTATACATTAAATTCTCAACTGCTGAAATACATGAAATTTTCTGTATTTTCATTTATTTTAGTTTATCATTGGGGCATTAATTGAGACTAAACTAGTTTTCCTTAGCAATAGAGGCATCACATGGTTTGCATATTAAGAACCTTATCGATACAATTATTTTGTGATAATCCAAAAATACACCGAAAACGATTCATGTGTATTAATATCCTTAATACAAAAGAGACGTCACCAAAACTTTTCATTTCAAAATTGCATGACATAAATCTTTTGGTTTTGTGCAATAAGCTTATATCATTACAAGTACGCAATATGATAACTCTTCTCATCATGTATTACTTGTCAACAATCTTGTACGTTTACGAATTTTACACAAACAATTTGCATTGGAGATGTCTTATATTGTGCTAGTGTGGAAATGGTTTTTTCTAAGAATTAATTTTCTCCATACTCATGTCCAAACACATTCTTTAAAAAGAAATAAAATAAAAAATAAAAAAATACATTTTTCAATAAAGTTTTTCTACTTTTTAATCATACATTTTAAAAAAACACTTTTCAAAAAATTACTCTCACTCAAGCACATTATTAATTTCACCAATGTAAATACATTTTTTATTCAAAAAAGTAGACAAGAAAAATTTTAAATCTCAGTATAGGCCTACGCAATGACGTTTGATTAACTAATTAAATAATTAATTGATGTGAAAAATAAACAAAACTCAAAGAATAAACAATCTAGGAAGATAGAATTATCCTAGAGTGTGCTTCAGTCCATAAGGATTGAAGGGGAAATCCTTTATTTTATAGTTTGATGGGATAATTACAGCTGAAGTCTGAGACAATTGCAACCAACTTTTTAAATGGGCTAAAACGTCTACCCACATTTTCTAAATAAAAAATAATAATAAATAAAGAGAAACAAAAATACATGTATTTAAGGAAAAAAAAATTATATCCTTCCCAAATCCACGAAAAACCATTGCCATGTCGGCACAACAATTGTTTCATACACTTCCCCACACTCTCAAAAACCTCTCTGACTCTGCGCCCCATTTCTCGCCAATGTGAATGAATTTCAAGGTCAGAAATTTAATTATCCAATATTTTGTAGTAAGTCAAAGAATACTTGATTTCATAAATTTTCGGTCGTTATTAGAATCGATGGATTTTTATTTTTATTTTTTTATATTTGGAGTATTCTTTGCTCCTCATTATATCCACTGCATCGATTATGTTTGTAACAAAAAGATAGTCTTCTATTTTATCTAATATATCATAGTAAAGTCGTATATGTCTCCATTTTCTTAAAAAAAAAATTCAAATTTATTTTTAATCACATATTTAATAGAATCCACAATTTTTATCTATTTTGTTGGAAAACCGTTTTTAAAAAGGATGATTACGGTCAATATTTGACCAAATATTTGGATGGGTTTCAGTACTCAAATTTGATGAGAAATGGGTTGAACACACTCTACTCCTAGAGCGGATCATTTTGGTATATTTGAAAATCAAAAACTATTTTCGGATGAAGGAGAAATTGGTGAATGAAGTAGGGTTGATAAATATGGTTTTTGAAGTTATTAAACAAAAAATTAAAAAATTAATGACTGCTCGAGCAGTGAGGCTAGCGGTCGATGAATTTGTGCAACTTTTCTTAAACAAATTGATTTTTGGGTTGTGTATTTTTTTTATGTAACCTTTCAACTTCTATAAAATGGACCATTATATGATGGTTTCATTCACTCCAATTACATGCAATCATTGAATACATTAACAAAAAATCTATAGCAAATTTCTGCATCAAATTTGTTATTCATTTTCATACAAAAGGAGTATAAAACATTGTTCGGTTCCCCGTTTCACGTGATTCAAAGTGCTTCCATCACAAAAATTGACTGTTGTATCTTGTGCAAAAATTGACTGTTGTATCTTGTGACACGATTCCCAATCCACCATCGGCACTTGTGCGATGCAAATTCGTCTTACGAATAAAGAATTGAACTCTTGCATCGATCTTCTCGCGTTCCATTTTTCGGTTTTATTTTTGTTTAAGTTTGTATCCAAATTTCTAGTAGGTTTTATATTGTTATTATTTCCTGCAAATAAAGAAATCGCTTTATCAATATTTTGTTAACAATCTTACGATGAATTTATAATGATTTCTTTATTTAATTTTTGTTTTACTCGGTTAAAATGAAATTTTCGGTTTAACTTCTTTTATACCTTCCTGATTTTTTCTTGAATTTTGAATTGATTATCCATGGCATCTGCAGTAATCTTGGATTATGCCATTTGTTTCGTTTCTTATGTACTGTTGTGGCATTTGATTGACAGAATTTGGATGATAATGAAAATGTACAAACTTTCATGATCTTTCACAATGATGTTTCATGAAATTATTTATTTCACATATCTATTCCAATTCGTGATGTAATGAGATGAGAAAACCAAGTTATGCGCGATTGGACATTGAAATATTATTTCATATGTTTTGCATGTTAAATGACAATATAAATGAATTTGCTCATGGTTTACAGAAGAAAAGTTGCACACTTTCATGTACCAGTGTGTATGTACTTCCAATTATGATTACCAATCGTCGCATATAGTTAGTTTCTATATAAAACTAAAATCTGCATTTCAATGGCTTGTTGCAGTAGTGTTCATAAAATGAAAAAGTGGATCACTTTCCAAGAACAGAGCAGTTTCAGGCTTTCAGCCACATCCTCTGTTTTAAGAATAGCACTTCTGAGGTTGGAATATGCACCATCGCATCCCTCATCATCCAATTTGAAGAAATTCTTTGCTAGAGGTGTAGCAACTGGATGTGGTGACACGTAGTTTACTCGAATTCCATATTTTTCTAGCTCCACCCCAATATTCCTTACAAGGTTCTTGGTGGGTTTTGTTAGGATTTATATTGTATTGGAAATTCTTTAGACAAATGGATTATTATAAAAGAATAGAATTTTTATAAAAGAGTTGCAAAAGTCAACGAGTCTTCTGAAAAGTTGTATGGATGAACTAGAAGTCTTTGAGTTCGAGTATGAAACAAGAAGAAATAGTTGTCGGATTTAAGCTAGCATGCCGCCTAGCTGATGCTCAAGCCAAAATAGTAGAATCATTGTCGCCCATTTATATTAACCCTTTGATTCTTGAGATCAATCAATCACAAGTTGGAAAAAAAGGTCAAATTCATATAATCCAAAACACCAACTTCCTAAACATAGTCAGGAATGTACTTTCTTTAATAGCTTTATGAGGTTGTTGAAGATTGAGGGAAATTAGACCGCAAGCACATGAAGAGCACAAGAACAAGGTGTTCTTAGTGATCTACAGGAGATAGACAATTCCAAAAGATTAGGAGCATGTGTGAGTGAAGCACGTTCCAACAGGTCTTGGAGATTGCAGAAATTAGATCAGCGAGTCAAGTGGATTTTCTAAGTTTGATCATAGTGTAATTACTTATTATCTATAGTGGAAACTATTGGCTTGGTCCCGGCGTTTTTTACCCAGATAAGGATTTTCTCCTTCGTCAAGTCTTTGTATTGTTTACATTATTGATTTCATACAAGCGACAATTCAACATGAGGTAGTTAATTCACGTAAACTATAAACTAAATCTAGAGTAATTAATTATTGTGACTTGTTGAAATATTAATCAAAGATAATTTTTAATTCCGTATTATTCACCTATTCACCCCCCTCTAGGTAATATTAGGATCGAACTAGTAACTTTCAAGTGGTATCAGAGCCCAAATTCGTTTCCGAGTTTTCTCGATCAATAGTTTATTTTCTGTTTTGCCATATTTTGATGGCAATATCTATGCCTATTGGAAATTTAAAACGAGAGGTTACTAAAATTTATGGATAAGCGTATTTGGTTAAACATAGTAAATGGTTGGACCACCCCCATCTACCATAGTTGCAGGTGTAGTTACCCCCTACTGATATTTCATCTTGATCTAAGAAAGATTTAGATGAGTATAATTGGAATAGTAAAGGGCTTCATGTTCTATTTATGGCTGTATCACCAGAAGAATTTAAGCGTGTGTCTATGTGTGAGGTTGCTAAAGAGATTTGGGATATTTTTTACAGACCACACATGAGGGAACTTGGGCTATTAAGAATTTTAAGTTACAGATGTTGACCACTAGGCTTGAAGAGAATAGGACGAAGGATGATGAAACATTCGATGACTTCTATGCGAGTTTGAATGAAATATTTAATTCTAGCTTAAACCTGGGTGGGAGAATTTTTGAGCCTAAATGTGTCAAAAAATCCTAAGATCTTTACCCGAGAGATTTAGGCCTAAAGTTACGACTATCGAGGAGAGTAAGGATCTAGATTCTGTTAAATTAGAGAAATGATTGGATCTCTCCAAACTTATGACATCACCGTATCTCGACCTAAGAAGAACAAGTTTATTGCCTTGAACACATTTACTGAATGATGAGAAAATATCATACTTTGTTAAGAATTTTTAAAAAATGTTTAGAAATAAGAAGAAGACTAAAGAAAGACACAGAGGTGATTCCACTGAGTCTAGGAAGAGATCTAAATCTGTAAGATGTCATAAGTGTCAAGGTTTTGGCCACTATAAAAGTGAGTACTCTAATGGTAAGAGAAATCAGGATAAAGATGTGGCTGCAACTTTCACTGATGATGAATCTAGCTCGGATAATAAAGGTGAGAGGTCCACATATTAGGAGAGTGAGAAGTTTATGGCATTCACTGCTAGGATTAAAAGTGAATCTAATAAGGACAGTGAGAAGGTTGAGGAATTAGATAGTGATGATTAATCTGAGAAAAATTTTGAAGTTAAGTAAGAGATTCGTAAGGCTTATCAAAAATTATTTGAAGAGAGTCTTAGGATTAAGAAGGTGAATAACGTCGTGCATAAGAAAGTCAATGAACTTAAGCTAGTTAGAGAAAAACTTGTAGTAGACTTTCAGGAGTCTACCTTGTGCCTCAATAAACTAGATAATGTGAATCAATCTCTACAATCTAATATTAGGGATCTTACAGGTGAACTTGAGAAATCCTCCAGAAGAGTTAGTGAGTTGACCATTGAGAATGATAAATTAGAAATCTAGGTTAAAAAACTTCTAAGCAAATTTGAATATTCCAAGTCTCAACTTCTTGCTTTCTGGATCTCATAAACCGGACAGTCTTTTGGGGTTGAACAAACCTATTGGGAACAAAGTAAGTCTAGGATATAAGCAGACCGATCATAATAGGACTAGTACTTCCAAACTATTTTTATCCCTACCATACAATTTCACATATGGATCCCTTTTAGGTTCTTCAATATGTAGACGAATCATGAAAACTTCTATGATCTTGTGCAAGATTGTTGGAATCAACGTTTTGTTGGGAACGAAGCAATTCACTTTTGGTAAAAGTTGTAAAGTTTTAAAGGGGTACTTAAGAAGCTTAATGTTAACATTTCTCACATATATCTTTAGGGCCGAGAATGCGTCTAGAATCTCGGAAGAGGCTCAAATGGAATTGCATGGAAATCCTACTAATACTCATCTCCAATGTAAAGTGACAAGATGGAGGAAAGAGGCCATGAATCTTCGTGATGCGAAAAGAAGTTTTTACTACCAAAAATCTAAGTTTACTCATCTAAAGAGTAGCGATAAGTGTACTAATTTTTTCCATTCGGTGGTAAAGAAGAATACCAAGAGGAACTACATTGCAACCATCTTAAAAGAAGATAGGACATATACAACTAAAAAAAAAAAATTGGCGGATGAATTCATCCATTTTTATAGTAACCTGCTAGGAAAAAGTTACCTTGGTCATCCTATAGAACCTGATATTTTGAAGAGTGGACCAGTTTTATCACAAGAACATGCTATGTCACTTATTAGTGAAACTTCGGATCAAGAGATTAAAGAAGCATTGTTTAGTATAGGGGATGACAAATCACCAGGGCCGGATGGATATACTTGACGTTTCTTTTAAAACGTTTGGGAGATTGTTGGATGTGAGTTTAAGGAGGCAATTAAAGAGTTTTTCAACTTCTCTTTCCTTCTTGAACAAACAAATCATACGCTTATTTCCCTGGTACCTAAGAATAATCACTCTTCTTCCATGGGAGATTATATGTCAATTGCATGTTGTAATATGTTCTATAAGGTCATTACTAAAATACCTTTTCTCGACTAGGACCTATACTTGGATCCATTTTTGATCAAGCACAATCTACCTTTGTGAAAGGAAGAAGCATGACCAAGAATATTCATCTTGTTCAAGAGCTATTGAAGGAATACAAACGTAAGTAAGTTGCTCCAAGACGCCTCCTTAAAGTAGATCTAACGAAGGCATCTGAATCAGTGAATTGGGATTTTCTCAAAAGTGTGCTTGTGGGGTTGGAATTTCCTACTAAATTCATTAATTAGGTTATGGAACGCATTTCTACTCCTTCGTACTCCATTGCACTTAATGGTAGTCCATATGGCTTCATAAAGGAAAAAAGTGGGGCTTAGACAAGGTGATCCCTTATCTCCATTTTTGTTTGTTCTTTGTCTTGAATCTTTTTCTAGAATGTTGAAAGGAACTACCGAGAATAGTGATTTCAACTATCATCCTAAATGTGGCCCTATAAAGATTACACATTTGGCATTGTGGACGAATTGATGCTTTTTCCCTAGAGAAGATGTTACTTCGATTAGTATCTTGATGGATTGTCTTTCTAAGTTTGGAGATGTGTCGGGACTTAGAATGAATGCTAACATGTCAAGGTTGTATACGAAGGGTATTCCTCGGCAAGAGTTAGAGGAAATATGTGCATCTATCAATATCCCTAAAGGATCTATGCCATTCCTATATTTGGGAATTCCACTTGCGGCTGAAAAATTAAAAATCAGCTCTTATAACCACTTCTTGACAGAATTTCAGCTTATGTGTGTGCTTGGACAAGGCCCTCGTTATCTTATGCACGTAGGATAGAACTAGTTCGAGCCGTAGTACAAGGAGTGAAGTGTTTTTTGCTATCAATCTTCCCTATTCCATATATGGTATCCTCAAGGATTATTATTCTATGCCGAATATTTCTTTGGGATACCAAGCAGCCATTGGTTGCATGGAGGAGTATTTTCTTATCGAAAGAAGAGAGAGACCTCGGATTTAGAGATATTAAGGGCCGCAATTATGTTCTATGATAAGTGTGTTTTTGCGCACTTATTTAATACCCAAATAAGCTAATTAGTGATTAAATTAAACGAATTCAAATTCACAATTATGGATTTATGGATTTTGTGGTAAAAATCACCCATGAAATGAGAGCAAGGCAAAATGAGGAAAAATGAACTAAAAGTGTGCAAAATTATAAAGTTGAGGACTAAAGTATAGAAGTCAAAAAGTTGAGGGACCTTGGATGAAATTTATGAAGGGCATAATTAATATGAAAGTCAAAATCTCAGTACCAAATTGTATAAGATCTAACCTGGCGTATATTTAACAGGGGACTCAGCGACAAAATAAAACCAATTGTTTGGTTTTTGGCAGAGAAATGGCACCTAGGCTCCACCTCACAATGCCTAGATGCCATATTTAATAATTAAAAAGTCTTGATGTCCATACTGTTCACTTTTCAAATTACAGGGGCTTAGCTACAATTTTTGAATAGGGTTTTTAAAAGAGAAAATGGGTAGCAGATGGGTTGATGTTATTCCTTCTTCCATTTTCTTTTCTTTTTCTCTCTCTTTTGCTTTCATTTTATTTTATTTTCTTTTTTTCTTTTGAATTTTTAATTTCTTAGCATTTTGGAAAGTAAGAGCTATCAAAGGATTTGGAAAAGATTTGGAGAAATCAAGAGCAAGCAATTTTCATTTTCAGAAATCCAATAAAAGGGGGTTTTATATATAAATTTGTACTTTCTCCATTGTTTTACCATAGTTGTAATGTATAATTATAAATATTTCCATTTTTATCATTTACATAACATGGGCTAAATATTTGTGTTGTGATTTATGGATGAAGTTTAACATAGTTTTAATTAATTTCAATATTTTCTTTTTAATATTAAAATGTTTATTTTCATGTGTATCTACTATTGTATTTATAGCATTTTCATTTATATGGCCAATAAATTATTATGTTTAATGATTTGTACATCGTTCAAAAGAAGATTATGCATTTTAGATCAAACAGTAGAAATTCTAGGTTTGTGTAGGGGATAGAAATATACATCTAACCATAGGTGACCCATTGAGCTATTTTCACAAATATTTAACATAGTTGTTTGTTTTGAATCGATTAGTAGGTAAAACCAATCAATTAAGGTTAATTTCGTTCGAGAGAGATGATTAAATAAAATTGGAAAATTGGGTCCAACATCATAAAAAATTAATTTATTAATTGACTTGTTGAGAAATTAATTAGACGATAGTTAAGCGAAACCATGAATCTTAACCCCTTTTTCCTCCAAAATTCCCAAATGCTTATGTTTTCTTATTTTGTAGGGTTTTAGTTAATTTTCCTTATTGTCCAAAATAAAATCTTTATTGCATGTTTGTTTTTATTGTTAAAATTAAATTAATTAAAGTTACGTAATCAAAAGTAATAATTGCTTGAGGGATTGACAACTCGGACTCAAAAAGACTAATTTATTACTTGAACGCAAACCTTGCACTTACTGTTTGCACTTTTATAGCGAATAAGTTTTTGACACCGTTGCCGGTGAATGTTTTTACTTTGATTATCACTTTAGTTAATTTTAGTTTTAAGAATTTCTTTTTATTTATTTTTAATTACTTTTATTTTTGTATATTTTGGCTAACCCCGTATTGTTAATCTATCTTGTATTGGTATTTTTTCTTTTACTTTTCAACTATAGTTGCATTATTCTGATCGTGGTTAGGGGTGTCAATGGTTCAGGCTTTCTTTTTTGCCCGAGCTGAGCTTTTGTTCGGCCAAAAAATTTAGGCTCAAACCGAACTTTAGGCTCAGGCATTTACGAGCCGAACTGAGCTCAAGTCTATCCAGCTCGTTTTTTATTATTTTTTAATATTCAGAGCTGCCTACAAACACAAGCAGCTATCATAGCTGCTTGTAAATGCATGTAGTTGTGTTTGCAGGCAGCTATCTGCATGTAATTATTTATTTGCTTTTTTAACCTTTTTTTAAACTTCGCTCAGCTCATCACAGCTGCATGTATGTAATTATTTATTTATTTTTTTTAACCTTTTTTAAACTTGGCTCGGCTCATCACAGGTCGGCCGATGGCTTAACGTCCCAAAATAGGGCTCTGCTCGGTTTCATCAAGCCACGAGTCAGTCCGGCTCGGGCTTTTCTCGGGTTGACGAGTCACATTGACATTCCTAATCGTGGTTGAGTAACTGAGTTTTCCCAATGTCTAATATCTACATTGACTATGGATATATGCTTTGGAGGTCCAGATGTGAAGTTTTTCATACGATGCATTGAATAGGACAATGCTTGTATTTGTGCACCGATGCCTCCATGTCGAAACTTCTTTAGTTCAGACAATATTTGAAATGTCAAAAATAAGCACGGGATAATTTCGATGATAGTTATATGCTCGTGAGAGATGATATACCTAACGATTGGGATAGGGAAATCAAATTTTCAAGAGATGGTCTTCTATTTTTGGACGAGAAGGTACTTGCAACATATTACCATGAACTTGCCAAGTTTGATGTAGATAACATGCTTGTGCGAGATTACGGATATTGGGATGGATTTCAAAAGTGGGAGTATAATCCACTCAACGGAGTTCACAGGAAAGGCTGGCCATTGCTTGTGGAGTTTGATTGTAAACCAATCATTCAACCTAATGAAAGTTCAACCATTGAAGAAGGGCCTAAAATGAGTGAAAATTTAATCACAGCAGAGCTAAACAAGGATGTGGCAATCAATGAGAAGAAAATCAACTTACATTATTCCAACTTAGTTGATTGCCAAGGTATCGATTTTGTGATTAAGCCCGATAAGGAAGCACAAATCTCCATAGTTGAATTTGAATCGGATGGAATAGGCAAGTCTTATTAAATGGAAATAGGAAATGTTGAGTTTTTGAGATCTAATGAAGAGTGAAACAAACCCAAAAGAAAAAAAATAAAAATTGACAAAGCATCCAAAGCCTTCTTTAGATGCCTATGCAGTTTTGTTGTGCTAAAAAAAAAAAAGAACGTTGCACTTGTTGACTTCTTGCCTCACTCCGTAGCCATTTTTACTCGACTTATTAAGCTCGTAAGGGTATCTTGAAACCTGTACCCTTTGGTCTAAAAATCGAGAGTTATCAACCTAAAACTCACTATACAAGTCAAGAAAAAACTTAAAGGTGTGAGGTCAATATTGAGCTTTAATTGAAAAAAAAAATCAATATTATGCATTTGTATTTGATGTTTAGGCTTAGATAACTAGTAGTTTGAATTACTTAGTGTAAATTTAAATGTCATAGCACTCATATAGTAGAGAATCATCACATGACTAGAGATTGATATCACTTGTTAGACATAACCGGACTAGAGTGAAAAAGGAAATGATTAAATTGAGAGCAACATTTAGATTTATACTCGGGGGAGAAAATGAATATCTATTTGAGAAGTGTAAATCTCACTAGCGAAAAAGGAAATATTTGCCACAAAGGGTCGGGTTGGAGCCAATTTGACAAACTTTTCATCTTGGCAACTTTTTCCTAATTTATATGATGATTGAAATTAACTATGTACACACATATACCGATCGAACATTGGACAAGCTGAAATTATTTTTGCTAACATTATTTGGAGCATATTTTCTAATTGATTATATGATTTTGCACTCATTGATATTTTTCGCAAGATATCTAATATGTTGATTTTTATCTCAATTTGTATGATTGTGATTGTTGATAATCTTGCTCGGGATGAGCAAGAGCTTAAGTTTGGGGTGTTGATAAGTATGTTTTGCACACTTATTTAATACTCAAATAAGCTAATTAGTAATTAAATTGAGCAAATTCCTATTCACCATTACGTATTTATGGATTTTGTAGGCAAAAACCATCCATGGAACGAGAACAATACAAAAGGAGGAAAAGAGGCCTAAAGTGTATAAAATTGCAAAGTTGAGGACTAAAGTGTAGAAGTCAAACTGTTGAGGGGCCTTGAAAGCAATTTATGAAGGGCATGATTGATATGAAAGTCAAAATTTGATGTTTAATTGTACAAAATCAAAGTTGAGAGATCCGACATGCATATATCAAGGGGACTTGGCTGCAAAATAAAACCAATAGCTCGGGATGTTGTTTTTTCTTGTTCCCTTTTCTTTTCATTTTCTTTCTCTTTTGCTTTTATTTTTTTTCTTTCTTTTTTCTATTTTCTTTTCATTTTGGAGGGTAAAACCTAGAGCACAAGGAAGAGCTATCAAAGGATATTGAAAAACTTTTAAAAAATCAAGAACAAGCAATATTCATCTTCAAAAATCCAACAAAAATGGGTGGTTTTATCTATAAACTTGTATTTACTCCTTTGTTTTGCTGTATCTGTAATGTATTGTTGTGAATATTCTTCTTTTTATCATTTATATAAAATGGGCTAGATATTTGTGTTGAAATTTATGGATCAAGTTTAACTTAGCTTCAATTAATTTCAGTATTTGCTTTTAATTGTTAAAATGCTTATTTTCATGTGTATCTACTATCGTATTTATTGCATTTTCATTTATATGACCAATGAATGATTATGTTTAGTAGTTTGTACATCGTCCGGGAGAATATTGTACATTTTAAATCAAATAGTAAAAGCCTTAGATTTGAGTAGGGAATAAAGATATACCCCTAATCATATGTGCCTGATTGATCTATTTTCACAAATATTTAATGCGATTGTTTGGTTTGAATCGACATAAAAATATAGTAGGTTAAATCAATCGTTAGGGTTAATTTCGCTCGAGATGGGTAATGACGTGAACCACGTAGCAGTAGTAGCTATGCAACCCACAACAATATTAGAACCAACCCAAGAAAGTCAATAAATCGAGGTTTTGAACTCGATATGAACCAAGCAACCAATACAATCAGCGACAATATGTTGACCTCTTAATTACACGACTTATGAATCTAACCCGAATAATTGAATGTCTAAGAAATCGATTCTTGATAAGTTCGTAATTGCTCATGAAAAACAAGGGATTTGAAAGCTAAAGCCTCATGATTAATTCTCAATAATAATAATGTGTATTATACAATGAAAGAAATAACTATTTATACAAAAATCCTAAAACCTAGTAAAAACCGAAAATAATTCTAAAAATCACAACATATCCAAAGAAATAGAATCTTAACAAAACTAGGAAACATAACAAAACTAAGAAACTCGCGAAAAAAAAAGGAAATTTTTTATCCCAAAATTATACAATACAAAATTCACCCTCATTTTCTTCTGCCTCGATAACGTGATCCATTGGACTTCCGCCCTCAAGCCTAACATGGAACTTGATGTTTGGCTTGTCCCGGTCAATGTCTCGTCTACCCAAGTTTGAGCAAGCAATTTTATCGCTTCCTTGACCTGCTTTGCTCTCGATCGAGTCATTGGTCCTCCTTCGATGATCAATGGATCCTTTCCCGGGCTCGTCTTCGTTGCATCCCAACTTGGATCACATCATCCCCTCATTCTTCAAAAGGATTCTCCTCAAATCTGAACCTGCATCAAAAAGATAGAAATCAGATTATACTATACGAAATTCACCCTAATTTTCTTCTGCCTCGATAACGTGATCCATTGGACTTCCGCCCTTGAGCCTAACATGGAACTTGACGTTTGGCTTGTCTCGGTCAATGTCTCGTCTACCCAAGTTTGAGCAAGCAACCTCATCGCTTCCTTGACTCGCTTTGCTCTCTATCGAGTCATTGGTCCTCCTTCGATAATCAATGGATCCTTTCCCAGACTCGTCTTCGTTGCATCCCAACTTGGATCACATCATCCCCTCCTTCTTCAAAAGGATTCTCCTCAAATCTGAACCTGCATCAAAAAGATAGAAATCAGATACATTAAAAGAATCGACACATTATACTCACCAGGAAGATCCAACTTGTACGCATTATCGTTGAACATTTCAATAACTTGAAAAGGACCATCTCTCCGTNCTAAGTTGCATCCGCAATTTGGATCACATCATCCCCCATTCTTCAAAAGGATTCGTCCTCGAATCTAAACTTGCATAAAAAAGAGAGAGATCAAATACGTTAAAAGTAGCTGACACATTATACTCACCAGGCAGATCCAACTTGTAAGCATTATCGTTGATCATTTCAATAACTTGAAAAGGACCATCTCTCCGTGGCTGTAACTTTGACTTTCGTTGTTCTGGAAAGTGTTATTTTCTCAAATGTAGCCAAACCCAATCACCAGGTTCAAATGTAACGCTCTTCCACCCTTTGTTTGCTTGTGAAGCATAGTTCTTATTTTTCTGCTCGATTTGTAAT
>CAIGRP010085647.1:0-28005 GCA_903798385.1 Fraxinus cuspidata | reverse complement strand
ATATATATTCGTGGTCATTCCGTTCGAGTACGATCATATTTTGGTTCGACCGTCAAGGTTGGTATTGTGCAGTATCGACTTTGGAAGAAGCGTTGTATCTTGGGAGACAGACGTCCATAATCCCGATTGCACTATATTGGGGGGCGAAATCTGTCTTAAGGAGATTTGCTTTGGCATACCTCGCTTCATCTACTGCATTTATTTTTTCTTATTCATTTTATTTTCTGTATTCTTTCGATTGGATTAGTCGTATTTTCGACAACAACCTTGTCTCTCTTGAATAAATCCGTTAGACGAGCAGCACCAACACTTATTAAAATTTCTATAAATTCGGGTCCAGCCATTTGGTAAAATGGAACGCTGGCTTCGCCTGCTATGGCCTTTAGCAACCAGGGTCTGGCAGGCATCGTGTAACATTAGAAACTGTCACTCTTATAACTTAGTGTCATCCTATAAAAGAGAACTAACCTTTCCACATCCACGATTCTGCATGATTTTGCTGATAATTTTCGAAACATGAAAATGACATTTAGAAATTACAGAACGAGAAAAAGGTGTTAGAATTGCAGCCAATTTTTCATTGTAAGAACTAGAACATAATATAAAAACTGACCACAGGATAAAGAATTTCAGCCAACTTGACGACAATGATCTACTGCAAAATCTTCAACAGTTCAGAGCACATCACTCTTGTGAATATAAGTTTCTTTAGGTTTGGGAAAGACGAGTCCCAATCATCCAAATAGCCATTCCCTTAATTTATCATCAATTGGTGCCACATCCACTTGCTCATAAATATATATTCTCATTCTTCTCTTATTCATCTATGTCTACACATCCGTCTTAACATTCTCATTTCTATTTTTGCGTTGTTTGATTTATTTTCCTACTTTTAGTCACGTTACTATATTTTCGTCGAAAGCAAGGAAAATATTTTATTTATGGGAGTAGGATTTTGTTTTTCAAGGCAATTGACTCTCTCTTCCTCTCTCATCTACCCCACCTCAAACTAATCAAACACATTTAATTAATAATTTATATGCAAATAAGTTCCAATTGTCTGAAATTTATTTTCCTTTATCCAAATTCTATATTTGCAATCAAACACACCCTAATACTAAATTGCACCATTTAATAACTAATATTAAATATGCAAAACTTATGTGACTGACTTATGTTGTTCTCATGTTGAAAACTTGATCGCCGAGTCTCTATTTCACAATTTTTCTTAAGAAATTTGAAATTTTCAATAATAAGAAGATGTTAGATGTTTGATTTAAGACATGAATCCTGTCTAGAGATAAATGATAGAATCTCACGTCGAATAAAAATAAAAATATAAACCAACTTATAAAGGATCGAATTACTCTTCTTAATTAGGTTGGCCTTTTAAGATGTAACCACAATTCTTAACAAATCCAGTGATAAGAATGGAGCCGTACCATATGGCCTGGATTCGAGACTCCTTTGCAAAGAAATAAGGGTGAAATTAAATAAATAAACAAGTAAGGAAAAGGAAAATATGCGCAAGCAGTCCTCAAATATTAACACCTGAAGCACTTGGGGTCGTCATTCAATTTTCCCGCGTTTCGATCACAAACCATTAATTTTGGTGGAAGACAGAGACCATCCTTAATTATAGAAACTGTAAAAAATTCGGACAAATACAATTACGGCAGGGTTACTTTTGTCCGCTCGAAGTATATAAAAGAAATAAGTTCTTAATGATGTCGTAGGTGGTGTTCTTGATTCATCTTTGCACCAGAATCAACCTCCTCCGTGATGGCATGGTGTTCCATTTTCTCCAATTCTTTTGTTTCGGCAAGTTCAGAAATGATTTTGATCTTCCATTTTAGTACATGGACAATCCGCTCGAGCAAAAACAAAAACAGAGGTAGATTATATCAGTATCCTTGCCAAGAATCAACGTGAAACAATGAACTGAGAGTATTTTTTGTTTCAAAAGGCACATTGAAAGCCATTTCTTCAATTCACTTTTTAGAGTTTTGTGATAAAAGAATAGAAGCACAATTTAACTCATATTTAGACGGAGCCAAAGCAAATAAAATGGAGATTACTAAAAACGTCTTGCATAATTAGTGGAAGGGGAGAGAAGAAGAATAGGAGACTTAGACAACCATTTCAACTTCTTTTAACATTTGTAGAAATCCTCACCTCCAATCTCATAGTTGGATTGTACTGCTCCGGCACACAGGCACGGTCATAACTCATTTTTTAAAGTCAAAAGTCAAAAGTCAAATAAGGACTTAATTAGAATAAATTATTTTATTGGGGTATTTTACAAATTGACAATATTTGAAGGTTAAAGATGGATAAAGATTAATTTTGGGGGTTTACTTGTATATTATTAAAAGTAACATGGTTAGATTTTATATCCAATGGAAGTTTATGTTGTAATAAATTATTTTATTGGTATTATTTTACAAATTGACAATATTTGAAGATTTAAGATTGATAAAAATTAATTTTGGGGGTTTACTTATATATTATTAAAAATAAAATGGTTAGATTTTATATCCAATGGAAGTGAAGGACTAAATGTTATATTAAATTGAAGAAGAAGGGCTTCCTTTGCAGTTGTTGGTATAAGTGGATTACAAGTGGCAATTATATAACTATAACCCATTTTCATTCTCAATATATACACACACAGACAAATCGGCAGAGAGAAGAATAATCGAGAAAGAAGGGAAGAAAAGGGAAAAAGGAAGAAAGAAAAGAGAAGGAAAAAGAAAAAAAAAATGAGAAAGAAGAGGAGAAGGAGGAGGAGGGTAAAGATGTATGTTAATTTAATTCTAGGGTTTATGAACAATTTGTTTATATTCGAATTTAGCAAGATTTAGAGGTTATTGACATGCATTTGAGGTGTTAAACATGAATATGTCAAATAAATGTATATTGAAAGATTGGTGTTGAAGAAAGTGAAAAGTTGAAAATGGGTTGATGAAAGAGATACTTCTTCTTTGATTTTATTGTGATCATGTGATGTCAAACTATAACTTTGAGGAATTGAGGTTGATTTCTCCTTTGTCAAGCACTTATTATAAGCAATTTTTTTGAAGAAAATCTTATACGTGCTATTTTTTAAATTAACTCCAGAAAATGCTATTCCCGCAATGGTTTTAGTGATACTTTTCAATATGCAGAAACAAGTGAATTTTAGGGTTGTTTTTGTCAAACCCTTGATTTTCAGATTTTAAAAGGTTTGAATGAAGTTATGTGATAAATATTGAAGTTTTAAGTATTGTATTAAATTATGTATAAGGTAGTGATTTTAAGGAAGTGAGAGATTTAATGAATTCGATTATGGGTGGTGATTGGTTGATAAGTAATCAAAGAGAAGAAAAGTGGGGGAATGGGGATGCAAGAGTAAATATAGAAGTTGAGGAGTTAAGTGGTGAATTTGTATTAATTTAATTGTCGATTTTAATTTGAGTAATTATACGGTTATTGTAGGTAGTGACGTGAAAGCTTAGAAATGCTCGTCAATTTAGCAGGATCTCTATCCATGGATCCGTGAGTGGAAAAAATTTATATATTTTCAAATATTGATAAAGTAGTTATATTATTATATTACGTGCGATTATGTGAATTAATTGTTCAATTACATTATTAATATGGAAATGTTCTTTCACTATGATATATATGAATTCAAAGATTGTGTATGTACTACTTGTGAATTAGAATGTGAGACATGTGATATTGAGATTGATCAGAAAAGTACCCCTGATTATATAAAACTTTCGTTCACGGAGGGGCCAAAGGCTTGTGGCGAAAGGATTTAGCCCAATGGGCGGATTATAGATTTGAGTTAGAGGGTACATTTCTGATGGATTACATGTGACTTGATGAGATGATGATATGGAATTGAGTTTATGAATATATCATGACTATGAGATGATATTTTTCTTAACAAATTTGAGGTGTCTAACGTCTTGATTATTAGTATATGTTGTTATAATGTGAACTTTTAAATGTTTTCACTTGATTTTTGATAAGAATATATAAATGAGGAAGTATAATTATTTTAGAAATTTCTATTCGGCTCATATATTTTTCTATAATTTTCCTTACAGGTGGTATTGGTTCTTGATAGTTTGAGGAGCTTGATGATTGTAGAGTTATAGCCACATTACATGTTGAGTTGCATGATTCAATTTGGCAGAGAACACAGTAATTATTTGGCTCATTGCATTATATTTACCACAAGTCTTTGATTTTGATGCATAATTACTAGTAATTCATAGTCAACCTTGGTGGTAGATCTGACATCTAGTCAACGTCTATCATCTCACATCACGCTTCGGGTCCATAGGGTGATTCGGAACGTGACGTGTTTGGTATTAGAGCATGATTTATAAAGTTTTGGAAGTTTTCATAGTTCTTACATTGGTGTATCATGCATATTCAACGTGTATGGTCATATATCGTGGTGGCAGAAATCAAATGCTCTCAAGCTCTTGCTACTAGGATGTATGGAATCTAAATGAGGCCGAATATCGAGCTATTGCATCCACTACCATTGAGATTGTGTGGTTGTGTTGGTTAATTGCAGGCATTAGTGTTCATTCGTCCTCTCCGACCTCTATGTACTGTGATAATCAAAATGTTATTCAGATCTCTCACAACTCCTTGTTTCATGAACGCACGAAGCATATTGAGATTGATTGTCATCGGTTCACCATCATCTCTATTTTCCTGCCTTTTGTTTCTTCATCATTGCAACTTGCTAACTTTTTCACTAAGCCTCATACAGATCATCATTTTCACTTCTTGCTTGACAAACTCTCTCTGCTTCTTGCTATAGCAACGTAAGTTTGCGGGAGATGTTACCCTTATATAGCATAATTGATTTATGCATAATTTTATTTAGTTTACTTCTAGTGTAATATATAAACCTAATTAATTCATTAGAAACCTTATTTTTGGTGGCTCAATAATATGTCTTCTTTTTCTTTTCTTTTCTTCTTCTTCTTCTTCTTCTTCTTCTCATCCTCCTTTGGTTGGTTTATCAAATTATTTTGTAATATTTTCAGGTTCATCCCCTCATTTCTTCCCATGCTTGAAGTTTTTCCTCAGCAACCAATTCTGCATGGGGATAAAATTTCAGTGTCAGGTATTGGTGGCTTTGGAGCATTTGGATCCGGCAATTCACTTTCATCTTTTTGTAGGATATTTGATTAAGTAAGCTCCTGCCTCAATGCAAAGCTTCATCACTGCTGGGATTCTCGGATGGAAAATCTCTCCACATGAGTAATATGTTCTACAGATAATCATCATACAGGTGGTAGGCCCTCAACTGGAGCCAATACGTCTTCAACAATTATGTTCCCCCATTCATGAAGTCCTTTACGGATAGAAAGACACAATTTCCTACAAGACTTGAAATGATGCCCAAAAGTTCTGTTACGCCTCACCACCGAGACTCAAGTCAAAATATCATGTAGCAATCTACGTGGAAAGAAAATTCAGCAAAGAGTCTATTGGTCAAATTTTAAGAGATTAAATGAATGGATTAAATGAATGACTGAAGCTATTGTACTGAAGCACTGCCTAAATAGTCGAAGCACGTAAATTTGAAGCGCATCATGTTAAGCCGAAGTGCTATCTAAAGAGGTCAGAGAAGATAACAAAGCTTTTTACACAGATGACCTATACAAAGCTTCCTCCAATCGAAGCCTTAGTTCATCCGAAACTCCTGAAGTTGTCTCTTAAAAGATTAATAGACAATCTTTATAAATGATTGATGTAACGTTTCTAATAAAGAATGTCAGGTGTGTCAGTCTAATGTATAAGACGAATGACCTGTTGTCAATATATTTATTGTAAAACAGACAATATGAAGCCTTAGAGGATATGAGATCACGTGGTTTTGATCCAAAGGACACCACGTCGCCAAAATACTATTAATAAGAAGTCTTTGTAAATGAGAAATGATCTTTTGGAGATCTAAAAAAATACGAAATAGCCTTGTAAGCATCTTTTCCAAAGAGGGAAAATTATCCATATATCATGTTGCTTGTTCCATATTTATTAACTAGATCTTTAGCAGATACTCATAGACATTTGATTGGTGATTGTTGTTATCGCAATCGTCTTTGTTTCATCCGCCGGTGCTCGAACACTTGTGTCTCACGCTGTGAAGCATCTCCCGCATTCACATTTTCCTCACTTCATTCCGGTACTTCGAACAAAACACGTCGGAATTTACATGGGTTGATATGAGTGGACCCGACATCTATTGTTCACGTCAGCATCACGTTTGTTGGGGTTAATAGACTGACGCCGTCCATGGAAAGCCACACATTTTAACCACGAAAATCCCCTGGAAAGAAGCCAATTGAAAGTAACTCGAAAGAATTTTTCTAACCTTTGGGAAAAGAGGTGTTCTTGAAGAAAGAACGAAAATCCAAAGAAAAAAACTGCTTGACTTAGAGTTGATTTGATCCTTGAGAAAAGAAACATTTTGTTAGGAAAAAGCTTGTTAACTTGATTTTAAGCAATGATGAAAGTGCACATCGAAGAACGAGAAAATACCATGAAGAAAGGGAACCCTCATGTGCCATCCCAGTCCTTCGCCCTCGACCTCATCAACAGCACAGACGAGACGGGTCAAGGGGGGAGGCCAAAATAGCAGCAAGACTCACTAAAGAGGTGGATACAATGGCCACTGATATGAGAAGTATAACTCAGTAGAACAGGGCAATGCATGAACTATTGTTGAGCATCCAGGGCCGAGGACCTCCAATCCCTCCATACGCAACCCCAGAAAATGCATTCCACGACATGTCACAGGGATACTATCATGGTGAAGAAGAGGCTCAGAGCCAAATGGCTGGATACCAACACTATACTGGGATGGAAACCCCCCAAAAAATGGAGGTTGAGGTCGATACATCCACCAACTATACCACTGAACGACTCAACGAGGCTCTATTCAACCTTTCTCCTAGATAAACCATTCTCCGAGATGAACCAGAAGATCGACCTTAGAGGTCCATAAGCATCCTCGATAGGCTGAACCCAAGGCTGTCTAAAGATAGGCAGGCTCAACCTCCCACTACGCTTAGAAATAGGCTGGCTCAACCTCCTCATGTACCTAGAAATAGGTAACAGAAGCCCCTTCGGTTCGAGAGACAAACCATTTTACAATAATGTGCCTCGAAATCCTTCTCCTAGAAATAGATGTGAGAGGAGAGAGCAGACAGAAGTAAAGCAGGACCTTTCTATCCGCCCCCAAAAACTCAGTTTAGGAAAAATGGGGATTCTGATGAACTACGAAGGTCCTACGACCTTGATGATGATGACAACAATTCACCATTTTCACAAGCGATTAGAAATATCCCTATGCTGAACCACTTCATGCTCCTTAAAATTTCCAAGTACGATTATGATCTTTCGAAGCATCTCAACAGGTTCAAGACTCACATGAGTTAAAGAGGAGCCACCCAACCATAAAGTATAGAGCCTTCCACTTAACCCTAAGTGGAGCGGCTTAAATATAGTATACCAGATTGCTAGAAGGAAGCATCAAGAGCTGGCCAGATTTCAAAAAGACATTCCTTAAACACTTCGCCACAAACAAAGAAAGTGAAGGACTTATCCAACGCTAACAGGATATGTGGTAGTAACAGGTCGAGTCCCTAAATTTTTTTTGTCCCACTTCACCGATAAGATGACCTACTGTGTGCAAGTGACAAATAGAAAGGCTCTAATGGTCCTATGGGGAGGATTGGACATAAACTCTCTCTTCTAGAGAGATGTGAAGAACAATGACCCTACCAACTACGATGCCTTACTGGAAATAATAAGGAAATCATCAATAAAGAGTTGAAAGATCACAAGAACATGGCTAACCAAGGACTCCGCCTCCTCAAATGCAAAGAAAAAGAGGCCGAACTTCACATTTGATAGATAATAGGGTCGAGCAGTCGACCCCTCTCAATCTTGGACAGCGTTGGCTACAGTGACGTTAAATGCAGTGCCCACTTTAGCCTACGAAAAAGTGAACCCTAGTGCTGAACCGTACCCGGACATACATTATCAAAGATTTTCCCAAACAGGGAAAGGTAGGGACGAGGAACTGAACCTAGAAATAGGGATGAAACCTCTCTCTATTGTGCATAACATCACTCGTATAGCCACAACACTGTTGATTGCAGGGACATTACGAGGCAATCTTAAATACCTATCAAGGGAGAAGCAGGCGCCTCCGAAGAAATGCTCCTCCTAGGTAGACCCAACAGCCCGGGAATGTTGAGCTGAGGAGTCCCAATAGAAATGACGTTTCCAGAAGGAGAAAATATGATGCGGAAAGACCTAGGGAAGGTCAAAAGTAAATAAGAAGCCCACCTAGCAAATGCTGTCCAAGAGTCCATCAGGGAAATTGACACAATTTTTGGAGGCCCATACATTGGGGGAGAATCTAGGACTCCCAGAGAAACTATGATAGGGAAGTGAATGACCTTCCAATGATAAGATTCATAGTCAACAACAACTGAGCCTCTACTGAAAGAAGGATGCAACCCATGACCTTCGCTGACGAAGATGCAGTTGCCGTATATTATCCACATTATAACGCCCTAGTGGTAAAGGTCGTTATAGCACACAATGGCCTAAAAATATTGCTAATGGATAATCAAAGCTCTGTTAAAATCATCTTTAAGGCCACCTATAATAAGATGGAGGTTAACCACAAGCTGACCCCAATGAGTTTCCCTTGTATAACTTCACATGCGATAACATCATCCCAAGGGGTAATATTACTTTAGCAATAAAAATAGGGACTGCACTCTTAATTGCTCATCATTTCATGAAATTTTTAGTAGTGGACAACTGCTCCGCTTATCACGGAGTGCTGTGGAGGCCAGCCCTGAAGAAACTATGGGCCGTCACGTCAATCCACCATCCGTGTATGAAGTTCCCTTGACACAGACGATGTCCCTGAACAATGGGAGGACGCCAAAATGACGGATGCCTCTGAGAAAAAGGTAATCTTTAGAGTTATAAATACCTCTGAAGAAAATGTTATCTGTGAAGAACATACACCCCCAAAGAAGGGAGAGCTCCTGAAGAAGTAGCTAGCTTGGAGAAACTGGACCCTCGCATTATCGATTGTGACAGCCCCTATGGAGGAACTAGAGAGCTTTCTAATAGATCCACGGGACCCCTCCAAATACTTGCAGGTTGGAAGAAATCTGTCGGTAGAAGCCAAGAAGAAGCTGAAAAGATTCATGCTAAAAATTTAGACGTATTTGCTTGGAAAAACGTGGACATTGTTAGCATTGACCCAAAAGTCAGTTGCCACGACTTAAAATTGATCCAAAGGCTGTAACTCACAGTAAAAAATGAGAGCTCTTAACCTGGAAATGTGCGAAACCTTAAAGGATGAAGTTAAGAAGCTAATCGACAATCATTTCATCCATGAGTCAATATATTCGAAGTGGGTCTCTAACCCAGTCTTGGTTAAGAAGCAAAATGGCAAGTGGAGAGTCTGAGTGGATTTCTCGAATTTAAATCAAGCTTGCCCCAAGGATAGTTTTCCATTTTCTCGGATAGACCACCTAGTGGATTTGACAGCCAGACAAAAACTTGTTAGCTTCATGGATACATATTCTTGGTGCAATTAGATCCCAATGGTCCCAGTTGATGAAGAGCATACGTTCTTCATAACAGACAAGGGTCTTTATTGCTACATAGTCATGCCTTTTGGGTTGAAAAATGCCGGTACCACCTATCAAAGACTTGTGAACAAGATGTTCGTTGACCTTATTGAGAAGACAATGGAAGTATATGTGGACGACATGCTGGTAAAGAGCTTGATGGCAAATCATCATGTCAAGCCCCTCGATGAAAGTTTTCAAATATCGAGGAGGTACAAGATGAGGCTTATTCCTTTAAAATAAGCCTTTGGAGTTGCTTCTGGAAAATTTCTAGGCTACATGATCAATCAGAGAGGCATCGAGGCCAACCCAGAAAAGATCAAGGCCTTGATTAAGATAAGGTCACCTCATGGACATGTGCCTCAATTTCTTCAAAGTTCTGAAAGGAGAAAATAAATTCTATTGGACAGAGAAATGTAGGGTAGCCTTGTAAGAGCTAAAGAAACACTTGAGCCAGGCTCTCTTCCTCTCCAAGCCAAAGGTAATTGAACCACTGCAATTGTACTTGGCAATAATCCCCGAGACAATCAGTTTGGTCCTGATAAGAGAGGAAGATGATCACCAGCTGCCTGCTCATTATGTAACCAAGCACTTTTAATAGCCGAGACTCGTTATCTAGATATGGAAAAGCTAGCACTTTCCTTTGTGACAACTTCCCAAAAATTGAGGCTATATTTTCAGGCCATACTATAAATGTACTAACTAACTTTCCTTTTAAGAAAGTGTTGCAGAAGCCCGACGCTTTGGGAAGATTATTGAAGTGGGCTGTGCAACTCAGCGAGTTTGATGTTGTGTTCAAACCAAGGGTTACTATCAAAGGATAGGCCTTAGCAGATTTTGTGGCAAAGTTTACTCATATTCTAGAAATGGAAGGGGAGATGGAACCTGTTAAACCTTCCACATGGAACCTTTTTGTTAATGGATCATCAGAGAAAACCGAATCAGGAACTAAAGTGGTTTTGTTAGTCCTAAAGGACACAAGCTTACTTGTGCTGTAAAGTTCGGCTTCAAAGCTAACAACGAGTGGCAGAATATGAGGCCCTCCTCACTGACCTCAGACTGGCCACGGAAATGGATGCAAAAAAGCTTGTGATTAGCAGTGACTCACAGCTTGTAGTTAGCCAGGTCCATGGCAATTTTTCCGCTAGAGATAAGTCCATGGCCGCTTAATTGAAATTGGTTATGGAGTTCATCCCCACTTTTGAAATATTTGAGTTGGTACAAATCCCATGCTCAAAGAATGCTCATACCGATGCCTTTTCAAAATTGGTAAGCAGTAAAGATTTCGAGTTGTTCACTGTAGTGCCAGTAGAGCATCTTCCTAGGCTGTCCATTGCTACTAACGAAGAGATAATGTGGGTCGAAGTTACTCCATTATGGATGAAACCAATTATACCATTCCTCAAGAACCAGACATTACACCTCTAGAAAAGAGGAGGAACAAAAGCTCAGAACCACTTTTCTTCTCCACATCACCCACATGAAAATGGACAGGTGGAAGCTATCAACAAAACAATCAAGTACACGTTGAAGAGAAAGCTGCATGCATCTAAAGGGGTATAGGTCGACGAGCTACCTCGAGTCCTATGGGCCATTCGAACTACGATCAGGACTGCTACATAAGAAACTCTTATCTAAATAGCTTACGGGGTCGAGGTCATGAGCCTAGTCGAAGTGGGTCTACATTCTCTCGTCGAATTCATTCCAATGAAATATATAATGACGAGCTAAGGAAATGCGACTAGACCTCCATGAAGAAAGGAAAGATAACTCTCAAGTGAAATTGGCTATTTATTAGCGAAAAATGACTAAATACTACAATTCACAAGTGAAGAAGAAGTCATTTTATTTGAATGAATTGGTACTTCGAAGGGTCTTCTTATCTTTCAAAGAACATGGTGCAGGAACCTTTGGTCCCAATTGGGAATACCCTACCATATCAAGGAAAATATTCGGCCTGAAACCTATAAAATCGAAAATATGGATGGAAATGCACGACCTCATCCATGTAATGCGGAACATCTGCGGAAGTACTACCAGTAATAATGTAAATATCCAGTTTGTATAGTTTTTGATTCAATAAAAGTGGCTTTTATTAAAGTGTTCGTAAATTAGAAATACCGCCCGAGCGACAAAAAGTTCTGAAGGAGGTCTCTGTATAGACGAATCGTCCCTATGAAGAGAAGCGTGGACACTTCAACGAAGAGTTGGACCTTAAAGTGGACCACCTCCCTATTCACGAAGTATATCACGTGCCTTTAACAAAGTTGTTAAGGAAGCCTCAACATGGGAAAATCGCTCAACTCCATGATCAAGAAATAAAATAAATACACAAGGCAAAAAAAAAAAAAGAATTTTATTCATTCAATAAATATTTACAATTATTGGTCGAGGCCGTTTATATAGAAAATGCAGAAAAACCTATCAGATATACAAGTGGAAAATGGGAGCTACAAAGAAGACTATTGCATTGGGGGTCACGGCCTCGGAAGTTTCCTCAACAGCAGTATCATCTTCAATCTCGATCACGTAGCTACCTTCTGCTAGAGTTTGAGGCTTTTGCTCTCCCTTTTCCAGAAACTTCGACCTCAACTTAGAAATGTATCCACTCCACCATCTCGATATAGGCGTATCTTCGTCAGTACTTAACAAAACTTTGGTACGCGTCCGTCAAGTGAAAGTTGGCAATGTAATGCTTTGTAGCATCTTTACCGGTCGATTGAGCCTCCTGCCTCGCCATCTCGACTTCCTTTGTCAAACCGGGGATCTTATTGTTCAACCCCCCACTTGCTACTTCAAAGCAGCATTCTCCTTGTTGGCCTTCTCTAGGGCCTCAGCCACCAGCTTCTAATGGGCGTCAGAAGTCTCCACTCGCTTCGTCGAAGAGGTCACCTCACTTTGAGACAACTGGACCTCCTTTTTCAAGTTCTTAATTTCTTCTAAGGTAGAAGGGAACTTCAAGGACTCTTCAGCCTGCTTCTTCTTCAGCACCTCAGTCTTGGCATTCGCTTTGCTGGCAGCCTTCTTGACCTAAGAGGCTTTATTCACAAATTCTCTATTTTTACATTAAATGTTTTTAAAGAGGGCTTCAGCTTCTTTGGCTACGTCGAAGGCCCTTTCCGCTTGGTTCACTATGAAGGAAAACATGTCCATCATGTCGCATGTATCGACAAAAGTTTGGCACCTCTCCATCTAGTACTTGTGAAAATTGGCAGTTGTAGCTTGAATTTCAGAAGGAAGTAAGGAAATAGCTTCCGAAGACAATTCGTCGCTCCTATTCTTCAGGGCGAGTTTGGTTCTTGGAGGAGCATCAGAAGCGGTGGAGTTGCTTGGAGTTTTTTGGCCCTTTAGAAGGATTCTACAGCAGGGGCTTCATGGCAGTTGGCCTCTTCTGCCTCCCTGTGGTTGCAGCAATAGAGTCTGCCATCAATTTCTCCCTGGCAAGGACCTCAGACCATGTGGGTAGGGTGTTCGTGACCCACCCTTCCCACCTTTCCCACCCTCCCCAGTGGTGGAGAAATAGTGCTTTCTTTTGGGGACCTCCTCCATTATTTTCTTTCCGTTGTCCTTCACGAGAGGTTACCCATCCCCTTCTTGGCTGCCAGCCTCATGATCGACTCTCTCCACTTGGTCCCTCACCTGTTTGGCCCTGACATAGGGCTTCACCCTTTTCCTCCGGAGGTGGAAGTGGCCATGTCAGGCGTGTGACGCCTCCTCTTCTCAAAATGTTCTACAAAGGTAAAAGACAAGGTCAGGATGATTATGCAAACAAAATTTATTGTGAAAATGAACACTACCTCTTCGGGCCATTAGACAGAACTCTTCAAAGAATCGTCTTAAAAGGATCAGATGCTCAAATTTATGAGAGGATGAGGGGCATTGGTATATATTCACAAGAACCTCCAATTCTCCTTTGCTGAGTTCGAACCGTTCAGCAGACCCTATAAGACATGAAAAAAGGTTAACATTAGAATCATTAATATTTGGAAATCAAAAGATAGATACAACACTCACAGCCTTCGAAGTAAGAGGTCGAAACTTTCACATGGAGGACTATGCCACCCTCACATTCCTGCCACTTCCCCCTTACCCAGAGCCATGTCTCTTTCCATCATTTGATGGAGGAATGAAGGCCCATGACATAGGGGGAATGTGACCTCCACGGACATAAGGAATACCACCTATTGGAATCCACTTTCCCTAGGACCCAGGGTTGAAAAATGGTTTGAAAGGCATGGAAGGGACATCTCCTCTCCAATGGAAGTCTTCTTCCACAGAAAATAGATTCCCACTAATTTGGCCCAAGCATTCGGGACGAGTTGGTGGGAGCCAACCCGTACAACCTCAGAACAACTCTAAAAAATGGTTGGATGGGCAGTTGAAGGCCTGCTTTCAAAAGAAACTCACTGACAGCAACGCAACTCTGTCTAGGAAAACAGGCTCACTTGTCAGGAGTAGAGGACAGAAGCTCTATGGTGCATGGGATACGGTATGTTTTCCTGAGATTTGCTAAGTGTGATGGATTTACAGTTGAAGGGATTTTGACTGCCCTCCAAGATATCCCGTCGTTTCTCCTATCCTTCTCGAAAACACTCTGCCCGACTTGGATGGCTCGAATAAGTTGACCGTATTAGTTATTTGTACATCCACCTCAACAACTACTTTACTAAGATCTATATCCCCCTAGTAAAGTGTGAAAGTGCCATTGAATTTTAAAAGTTAAAATGCTTATGGATTAAATGGAATAATGGTGAAAGAGAATCACCGGAAATGAGAGATTTTGCAAGGAGAAAGAAAGGAACTAAGAAATTTTGGAAATATGAATGCTAATTGAGTGAAAGGCAAAGCGATTTTTTACCATAAACTATTGCCTTTTATAAGCGGAAGCTTTTAAACGTAGCCATTAGATGTCGATCTGGATCATCTTACCGTTCATTAGAGGTTTAATTCTGAATCACTCAATCCATCTGCCGCTTCGTCTTCTACGGCCCAGATCAGGGTGTCTTCGTCACACACTATTATACACTTAAACTTCACAAGACTGTGCACAATAGCCATCATTGCATATTAATTTCGGTATGGGAAGATGAACCGCTTTAGTTGTTTTTTCTTGAAAACATACAAGAACAACAAATCATTTGAAGTAATGATAACGTGTCATGTTCCCCAACTGTTTTAAAAATATGGCTCTTCATAATTAGTGAATTGAGCCTCGGCAAGCGATGAAGTTCCTTCACCTCAACCAGTTCAGACAAGGCTTCAGATAAATAAAGCCACTTCGGATAAAACAACCTCAGACTTAACATTCCGCACTGATATTCCTTAGAACTGTTATAGAAAGTGAGGTGTCCCGATGTACATAGCTTCGAACAACACTAACAGCTAATTCATTGTGGTATGGTAAAATCCACCCCCTAACAAAAATTATTATACATACAAGTCCATGCATTACATAAATAAACAGACAGTAATGTGAAACCTTAGTCAAAGAGATGAGGTCATGTTGTTCTAATCCAACGGACACCACGTCGGCTAAAATACTATAAATATGAAGTCTTTGTAAATGAGAAATGATTTTTCAGAAATCTAAAAAAAAAATACAAAATAGCCTTGTAAGCATTTTTTCCAACACACGTTCAAGAGGGAAAATTCTCCATATATCATCTTGCATGTTCCATATTTATTAACTTGATTTTTAGCAGGTAATCATATGCATTTGATTGGTGATTGTTGTTAGCGCAATCATCTTTGTTTCACCTACTGGTGCTTGAATACTTATGTCTCACATTGTGTAGCATCTCCCGCGTTTACGTTTTCCTCACTTCCTTCTAGTACTTCGAACAAAACCCGCCGGAATTTACCTGGGTTGACGTGAGTTGGCACGACATCTGTTGTCCATGTTAGCGTCACATTTTCTAGGGTAAACAAGTTCCAACACGAATTTCATTAAACAACTTGCAAGCTTGAAAGGGTTCTTCAAGAGAGATTCTTAATCAATGTTACTCTTCCACGTCCAAAAACGGTACTTAGCCTTTGAAATACAAACCCTCAAGTTGGAGGAAAAGGTCTTTTCTATTGGCCATACTATTTTTCAACTTCTCTTGGGTAGTCCGTCATAGCTCTAATATGGGTATAGGAAATGGTTTCTTTTTTTCTTTAGAATAACACCGAGGAAAATTTTAATTTTGAGGATGGCTACCTCTGATAACTAGGTATCGGAGTTGAATCATGTGACCAGTTGGACTTCTGGATTTCAAAGGAATTGTCAGCCTATAGCAATCGTGCTTCAAAAATCAAGTAAAACCTTGATGTGTATTGCATTTTAGAAGATCAAAATTTTAAGACAGATTATTCTTTCAATCTTCTATAAAATAATATTACCAAACTAGAATCGCAGACAACCACATTAAGGGACTGGAATGCAACAGGTTCTATTAATCGCTTCCACGATTAAAAACTGATAGAACTCAAATACGGGCAGCCCATTTGATCTACAATGGAAGATTAAAATCATTTTTGAACTTCATAGAGAAGAAACGAAATTGAAACCAGAAGAATTGGAAAAAATAAACTACCAAGTGAACAAGAAGAAGAGATTGTTTCTGGCACGGAGATTGAGCAGGAAAAACACGCCAGACTTCATTCAGCATTTTATTCTTTTAAATTCTGAGTGGACAAAATACCCATTGCGTCGGAGGTCACATGCAGGTGAAGTGACCAATTTGACAGAATTTTGAATGGTTTCCATTCAGTGGGACTTGCACTAATATTGAAAGTTAGGAAGCTGAAGGTCCAAAATATTAAATGGGGACCCAAGTGCTCCCGGTAGTAATGTTTGAGGACCTCAGCTGAAATTAATTTTAAAAGGTTAAATGGTAATTTTGCATTTTTTATAATAAAATAACTAAAATCAAATAATTAAAATTAAAAATTCATTTCCACATTATTCTTCTCTATCCACCCCACACATACCCATCCCACCCAAATCTGGAAACCCCAAATCTAAAAAATCAAGACCCGAAATTTCTTATTTTTTGATTATTTTATCCTTTCCTTTTGATTTCCAAATTCCCAAATTTCTTGCTTTTTGAATTTTTTTTTTAAATTTCCAAGATTTGGGTTTGCAGATTTCTGTCTTCGTGGTAAATGGGAATTGGTAAATTCAACTCTAAATGACAGTTTTTAAGCATAAGTTATTTTAATTATGCAGAAATTTAAATTTAAGTTGCTAATGCTCCAATATAGTAATACCTAGTTAGATATTGTTTCATCTGTCTTTCTCTCTGATTTGTGAAGAATAGAAAATGAATTTGTCACCTGAATCTCCATAAAATAATGGCTGTATAAAAGAGCTCAAGGAATTTGAAGAGACAAAATCTGGTGTAAAGGGGCTTGTTGATTCTATGATTGTAAAAATTCTTGAATGTTCATGAGACGAGATGATGAACTTGTTGGGGAATCCAATCGTGGCCAATCAAATATTTAAGCTCTAACCATTGATCTAATTGGAATTGATACTGACCATGATCATCATAAGAAGATCATCAATGATTTGAAACAAGAATTGAAAGATTGTAGGTTTTTCAAAGTTTTGAATCGTGGAATCCCTCCGAGTGTTTGAAGATTCCCAGAATTGGGGTTTTCAGATTTAGGGTGGGGTGGGTATGTGTGGGGCGGATGGAGAAGAAGAAGGTAGAAATGAGTTTTTAATTTTAATTATTTGATTTTGATTATTTTATCATAAAAAAATGTAAAGTTACCATTTTAAACATTTTAAAATTAGTCAAAATTATTGTCAAAGTTAGTTATTTTGTCAACTAACTGTCAAACTAACAGAAACCATCAATTTAGACTTCAGCTACGATATTTTGAAATGTTTCGCAAAAGTGGGTGACACAAATAAAAGATTTGGACAAAGTTTGCTACTACATGAAAGGTTTGATGTCGCTGCTACAATTATCCCTAATTTGTTTTGTCAAAATTTAGAAATGAACACATGTGTGAGTTGAATGCTAAATCGCTAATTTGGAATCTGATTTGGGAATCTTACATTTTTATTTGACGTTCTTTATTTTTTTTTCTTTACCTTTTGGATTTTTACTATATTATGTTACTTATTCAAAAGACACCAATCTATTAGTGAAACGAAAAAAAATACATAACCACAATACTCTCGAATCTCACAGTTACAGTCATAAAGGCACAATTTGTGAGTCACAATTATATATTTACTTGCAAATCACACATTTAAATATGCCACAAAATATTTATTGTTAACAATGGTCACTAACATTCTTCATTCAACCTCACCTCACCCCACTCCACCACAACCGACACCACCCAAATAGCCGCCACTACCATAAATCTACAATCCATCACCACCACCATCTTCACATTAAATCCATAACAATCACCATGTCCACTCTTGTTCCATCTCAAACTCACCACCACCTCCACAGTCAACAAATTGTCACCACCACCATCTTCACCTTAGAAAAACACTAGACTACAGTAAATTGTCGCCGTGTTCAGCCGATTGGCGATGACAGTACGAATAGAGAAAGAAGACGCAACACCACCTTTTGAATTTTTAATTTTTCGAGAAGCTTCGGTAGGATTATCACACAGTTCAAAGGATAGTGTGTGTGGTGGGTGTGACATGACGGTGGTGGTGCAGTAATAGGAGGCATATAAAAATTGATAGTGGGCGATAGTGTGTGTGGTTGGTGATATTGGGTGCGGATATGGGAAGAAATGAATTAAGTGTCAAGTGATAGGGATAGAAGCGAGCCGTGACAACAATGGGTGTATCTAGGAAATGGGGTATGGGAAAAAATGAATTAAGTGATAGGTTAGGCTAGTGTGAGATAGGGTGGAGCGTAGTATATACCTGATTTTGGAAAGATAAATTTAAATTTTGACCTTTCTGAAATGGAAAGATAGAATTTAGGGATGATTGTAATTTCCCCTTATTGAAATAAATAAGCTCATTGCACAACCTTAGCCTATTATTATTTGGATTATTAAGGGTTTAGATCATAAGATTGTAAAATCTTAGCGATTTGGAATAATCCTAGAAGATTGCGATTCTAAACTTGATTGGGATCGTAGGATCTAGATGGAAATTTTAACAACCTTGATTTAAATGTCTAGATCGTACGACATGTCTTGCGTAGAGCATAGTTAGCTAATAAATATACCTACTCAAAAAGGGAAAAATGCAAATCAGTCTAGACCATGCGACATGTCTCGTAGAGAATATTAGTCGGCCGATAAATATATCCACTTTGAATGGAAAAATTACCAATCCATCTAGACCGCGCGACATGTCTTGTAGAGAGTATTAGTTAATCGATAAATATATCCACTTCGAATGGAAAAATTACCAATCCATCTAGACCGTGCAACATTTCTTGTGGAGAGTATTAATCACCTATAATATCTCCATTTTAAATGGAAAAATTACCCATCTATCTAGACCGCGCATCATGTCTTGTGGAGAGTATTAGTCGGCCGATAATATGTCTACTTCAAATGGAAACATTACGAATCCGTCTAGATAGTGCGACATGTCTTGTAGAGTGTTAGTCGGCCAATAAATATGTCCATCTAGTGCACACATTTGGTTGATGATTTTGAACAAATTTTGTGAATTTATGTATCCAACTCATTTAGCGTGCCAATTCTCGCTACTTAAAGCTCCATCATTCATTTCTTAAGTAACTTGGGTAGACTTCAAGGAGCCTTAACGAATTTGGTGAGTTCCTCTCCTCCATTCTTCAAGTTCTTCCTTAATTCTTGAATGTTCTTCAAACATTTTTTCAAGTTCTTCAGTGGTTGCATTGATTTTGATTTGGTGTTTCTAGAGTTTGATCCATCATAGAGTAAAGTTGCTCGTGAGTAGTTTTTTTTGTAAAAAATGGATTGGAGTGATTACTGTGATGTTTCGTACAGAATTGTGACCGATCTTTTGTCAACCTAGCAATCTAGATGAAAACTCATTGCTAGGCAATTATACTAATTTGGATTGTCCAGACGGGCTAACATTGGCGGGGTTTGTAGGTGGTCCGAGGATTTGCTAATCTTATGCAATCGATCCAGAAAGCGCAGACATTACTATTGATCCGATCGATCTAGATCCTGACGGTGGCTATTCAAGACATAATTTTTATAAACATAGACGTCCAAGCGCTAGTGATATCTTGTTCACTAAGAACATACCGAGCAAGCTGACAGAGAATGACTTCATAAGAATTCGGGGTTCCTATGGTATTCTAGCATCTGTTCAACTTCTTTTACCACGACCGCATGAAAGAGTTTCATGGAATGTCCCAGGCTTGACGTTTTTCTATGAGTTTCCATTTAAAGATGGCTTTTGATTTTCGATTCCTCACATGGTTGGGACGGTGCGAGAATAATTTGATATTGTACCCAGTCAACTCATGCCTAACTCTTGGCGATTGCTCTTGGCTCTCCAAGTTGTGACTGGGCGGCACGATATCTCATTTGGCATGTCTGAGCTACTGAACGGTTACTTTATAAGGGAGCATGATAATGAGAAAAGTCAATTTTCCTGGAATGTAAGGAAAAATACCGATCGATTGATAACTGGACCTTTCTTAGGAGATAAAGGTTGGAAATGGTATTTTTTCTCCCGTTAGGCGATTTGATTCGACAGGGGAATTACCGTTTCCCTTTAGCATGGTCACGCAGTAAGCTTCGTAGATCGTTTTTCTCAACATGCTTTACTGATTCAAGGTACTTATTTCACTTTCATGCAGGTCTTCACATCAACACACGACCCGTCGAAGGCTTGCATGTGAAAGAGCAAATTTCTAAGATCTTAGCGACACCTAAGGATCATAGGGACTACCAGTTCCTTCTCTCTTTAGAGGTTTTTTATTCTAGTGACTTGTGGGATCATACTTCATCAGAACCACGAGGTATTCCTTGCGATTTCCTAAGACATAAAATCACTATTATCATGATAAAGAGACGTAAGGAAATTCTTGATAGTGATTTTCCTTTGGTCGGTCCGCTTAACTCAACTGAACGTGAGATTGTAGATCGAATCATGTCAAGAGTCTTCGGTTGACGCTTTGGAGGGGAGAAAGGTGAAAGAAAAGTTTAAGAAGTTTTCTCATCTTACAATGCAAGCTGACACTCCAGTCCTATATGATGATTTCTCGAGCTATACCGAGCTATTTGATGATCACTCCTCGTCGATCAACAAACATTGTCATCTAGGGCATTCGGTCTTCCTCACCTTTCCCTCCGATTTATCTGTGTTCTCTAACCTGGAGATGGTAGCACTTGGCAAAGGTCGATTATTTCTTGAAGATCGGACGCGCTATGGGCAACTTGGTCCAGTAAAGGTAGCCGAGAACACAATTACTCAAATTTTCCAGGTATATTATTTTTTATATACTTCATTATGGATAACCCAATCGGTTGATGCGAACTTATTTTGTTGATTCCAGTGTCTACAAGTCGCCATTTTCCAGAAAAATGAAACTGTTAGACATGCTAGAAAGGTGCGCTCATTGTAGAACACAAATACTTCATTACATGGAGAAGTTAAAAGTTTGAGAGTTATGCTGACTTGGCTGCTAGGAAGGCGATAGATAAGCCAGACGAAACGGATCGTGAGAAGCTTATGTTGGAGGATGAGCTTGAAAACTTAAAGAAATCTTCAGGGGCTCAGATTGCTTCTCTAGAGAACCATCTAGAGAATTGCCAGCTGGAAGTTGAAATAGCCACTAGAGCCTTTCTTATGAATGATTATAAGAAAGGTAAACATGTTAGATGGGATATGGACAGAATGATTGCTAATATGGTGCACATCCTTGGTATGCCGAATATGGTAGAAAAGCAGCTCAAGGTCAGGACTATGTCCAGCGAGGGAGTCAGGAATGCTGATGATTGGCAAGCCTGAACTCCTTTGGTAGCACATTTTCCAATTGTGCTTCTTGGCTAGCATTTTTTTCGGACTTATGTATCAGTATTTGTACAAGCGTATTTGAATTTATGTCTTTCTATATTATTTAATATGTCGATTTATTGGGGTTGTATGCTAAACTTGATGAAATAACAAATTTTATTCGAAGTACAAGAATTTATGATCATAATATTCAAATAGAAATTAGAATGACTTCCAAAGATATTAACTCATAAATGCATTTTTACAAAGGGTTCGATTAGTTTGATCCATTCGATTTGGCAAGTAATGTTTTTGGTTGGGTTGAAGGCTATTCCAGTTCGAAAGCAACTAATTCCTCGTTCAGATTGGCATGATAGTGATGGTAGGATGAAACTTATCCATACAGCTTGAAGGCAACTGTGTGATCTTCTTCATCTAGATAACTTGATAGAATCTACAAGGCCATCTTTATCGACCAACTTATAGATTCTAAATAATTTTTGGTTTCTGTACGGGATCTTCCTCTCCTACGTTCAAGGCTTTCCATGTCCCGGTTGATGATGAAATTCTTGATCTTTAATAAGTGATAAGTTTTTCTACTTGGTGAATCTTATGAGAGCAAAGACAAGGTACGGTCGTCGATGGCATTTCTGTCATCGGCTTTTTGATGCTTAAGTTAGTGTTGATCCCGATGGTAGTAAAGAATTTTAAAAGGAAAATTACAAAATCATTAAGGAAATAACGAAGATGCCCCGTGATGGAAGCGTGACATGCTTTGTTTGGTTTCGTTTGGTCCACGCAAAACTTTGTCATTGATTATCCTGAAAGCAGAAAGATTAGGATGAGTTTTGAGTGTAAATGAAAATACAATAAATGAAAAGAGTTTTAGAAGACTTAGAAATATTATTTGTGAAAATGAATGGCATTCCAGCTATTGTTGATATCTCTACCATCTAGGGTGCGTAGCTTGTAGGCTTATTGTCCAACGACCTTCGTGATTAGGTATGGTCCTTTCCAATTTGCTGAAAGCTTTCCCGCACCTACTTCTTTGGTGTTTTGGAATACTCTTTGTAGCACCCACTCGCCTTTTTTTAAGGTTCTAGTCCTTACTTTTTAGTTGAAGTGTTGGGCAATTTTTTGTTGATATGCAGCAGTACAAACCAATGCTCTTTCACTTCATTCATCTGCCAGATATAACTTATGGCACAATTCAACTTGGTTCAACTCATCGATTGTCCATTCATATCGAAATGTTAGAGTGCTTGCCGTAAGCTAATGAGAATGGAGTTTCGTCGGTTGGTGTCTGAACGGTGGTGTGATAGGACAAAGGACTCCAGGCAACTCGTCTATCTATTTTCCTTTGGCTTTAGATAGTCTTTTCTTTAACGTTTACATGAAAGTCTTGTTGGAAGATTCGACTTGACCGTTGGCTTGGGAATACTGCGGAGTGGAGAAGTTCAGCTTGATCTTCCACTCTTTGCAGAAATTGTGAAACCCAATGCTTATGAATTGTGACACATTGTCTATGACTATTTCTTTTGGAAATCCAAACCTACACATCACATTTTTCCAGATAAATTGGATAATTTCGCGATCACGTACATGTGAGAGTGCCTCGGTTTCAATCCACTTCGTGAAATAGTCCGTGACTGCTAGCATGTAGACACATTATCCTGGAGTAGTTGGAAGTTTTCTGATAATGTCCGTCTTCCATTTCATGAAAGGCCAGGGTGAAAAATGGAGTTGAATCGTTCGGGATGGAAGTGCGATACATTGACGAATTGCTGACATCGATTATACTTCTTGACATGAATAAAAGAGTCAGCTTATATTGTTGGCCAATAGTACCCAGTGGTGAGTGCACGATGCACCAAGCTTAGAGCTCCTGAGTAACATTCTCCTTCATGAAGTTCGGCTAGGAATGTTCGACTTCAACGTTGTCGATGCATCGGAGATAGGGTCCAGAGAATGATCTTTTATACAACTTACCATCTATAATACAAAATTTGGCAGCCTTAACCTTGGTTCGGCAAGCTTCATTCTTGTCGGTGGCAATTCGTCATTTTGGAGGTATCTAACAATCAGCGTCATCCATGATTGCACTTCCATCGAATGAAAACTTTTGGTTTCAATCAGCTTTCGTATCGCTGACCATTGTAAGTAGACCACCGGGATGACCTTGCTTATTTTTTTCATATTCATAGCAGTTCCTAGGCTGGCTGGCGCACCTGTTTAGACGTTTTCAGTCCGTGAAACTTGAGTGATTTGGAACTCATCAAACTTGCCGCATAGCTGTTTGACTAACTCTAGGTAAAATATCATCTTTATGTCTTTAGCTAGAGAGGTGCCTTGGATCTGGTTTACAATGAGCTAGTAATCACTGCGGACATTTATTTAAGTGACTCTTATATCCTTTGCCAAGATCAGGTCGACATTCTGCCTTAAATTCACACCTAACCACCTATTTGATCTGCTCTCCTTCTACTAATGTTAGAATGATGCCGACACTTGAACCATTGATGTGGCTTGCTCATCCACCTGGAGCATCCATGTGACTATCATTGGTCCGTTCGTCATTATATAAGTTCTTTTTGGGCTAGGACCTGAGAGTTATGAGCAAAATTAACGATGAAATCTGCAAGTACCTGAGATTTTATGGCAGTACAGGGTGTAAAGGAAATATCTATTCACTTAATTCGATAGCCCATTTGGTTAGTCGTCCGGATAAATCAGGTTTGTGGAGTATCTGCTTCAGCATGAATAATGTTATGTCAAATACTGAATGGCTCTGGAAGTAGGCCTTAGCTTTCGAGTTGCGCTAACAAGTGACGAAGCTAATTTTACTAGTTGGCAATAATGTGTCTCTGCATCTAGTAAGGTGTTGCTGATATAGAAAATAGAGAGTTGATTTCTTTCTTCTTCACGAACCAAAACTACGCTGATAGCCGTCTCCAATACTGCTAAGTACATGTAGAGTTGTTCTCATCTTTCGGTGTTGACAAGAGTAGAGGGGAAGCTAAGTATTGTTTTTGTTGCTGAAGTGCTTCTTTACATGCTAGAGTCCAATCGAAAGTTTTGTTTTTCCTCAATATGTTGCAGAATTTCTGGCATTTCTTGAAAGATCGAGAGATAAACCTATTAAGAGTTGCAAGTCTTCCAGTAAGCCTATGAACTTTCTTAATGCAAGTTGGAGATGTAATGTTAATGGATTGGTTGGATTTAATCCGGGTTTGCCTCGATTCCCCACTAGGTTACTAAGTAACCTACGAACTTGCTAGAGGATACTTCGAATGAACACTTGGACGGATTGAGTTTCATGTTGTACTTCTTTAGAACTTGAAAAGATTGCTTCATGTGGTCTATGTGTTGCTCTGCAATCAAAGATTTTACCAGCATGTCGTAGATGTAGACTTCCATGGATTTTCTGTGTTGATCAGCGAACATACGATTTACTAGCCCTTGATATGTTGCTCCAGCTTTCTTGAGCCCGAACGGCATGACCTTGTAGCAGAATATGCCTCGCTCCGTCATAAAAGTAGTTTTCTCTTGGTCAGTTGGGTGCATCAGAATCTGGTTGTATCCGAAAAAGGCATCCATAAAGCTTAGTAGCTCATACCCAACTGTTGAGTCGACCATCATGTCGATATGTGGAAGTGGAAAGCTGTCATTCAGACATGCCTTGTTCAAATATGTGAAATCGATACAGGCTCTCCACTTACCATTCTTCGTTTTCACAATGACGACATTAGCGAGCCAGTTTGGGTAATAGACTTTTCCTATGGAGCCAACTTCTATAAATTTTTGTATCTCTTCATCAATAATGTGGTTTCATTCAGAGGCAAAACTTCTTCTCTTCTGTTCGAACAAAATGTATTGGGGATGGACATTCAATTTGTGCATCATTATCTCTGGGTCAACATCGGTCATGTCTGTGTGAGACCAAGCAAAACAGTCATGGTGTTCCATGAGAAACTCGACAAGGCATTGCCTGAGCGTTGGCTCTAACCTTACCCCCACTTGAGTTTTGTATTCTAAAAAGTCGGGGTGGATCTGTACCTCATCTAGCTCTTCCACATTCAGATGGTCTAGGATGACGGGCTGAAATTGGTGTAATTGCTATAAAGGGCATTGGTCAGAGCAGAGTGAATTTTGGTAGCAGTCTCTAGAATCCATTATGTCACCATGAATCTCCCTTATTCCCCATTTGGTAGGAAAATGGAGTAGTTGATGAAATTTCGATGGTACAACCTTCATTTCAAGCATCCAGGGTCTCACCAAGATAACATTATATGTTGATGGGCTATCCATTATGAGGAATCGAGTGTGGAGGTTAACTCCTTCTATATAAAGATGCTGCACAATCTCAGCCAAAGTGTTCTTTTGTTCACCACTGAAATCGATTAGCACCGTCATCCGGCGAGTTATTGGAGATGTTCAAAGATATGACCAAAGCGTTATGATGTAGATTGAGTAGCTGTGTAGCCTCAGATGTTGTGAAGCTAATGATCTGTGGTGAGTTTGACTCGCTTGCTTGGTTTAAACTTAGGCAGAGATGAGTTACTCGACGCACATGTCTCTATGCCACTGTCCTTACTACCCCGCTAACTTCTGACTCGTTGGTAATGAAGTTAATAATTCTATCATGTGTCAACGCGGCCGCTGGACATGAGCCTTGCTTACCATGTGGTTGTCATTTGGCAACATTCTCTTTTCCTTTTTCAGTCAGGAGGTTTGTAAGGTGTCCCCGTTTCAACAACTCCGCCACTTCCAATCTTAGGGCAATGCAGTGGTCGTGGTTCGCGTGAAACTCGTACCACTTAGTCTTATCACGTTGGTCACTAGAGCTTCTCATTTTTTCGGGCTAATTTACTACGCCGCCCATCTCTTTCAGTACTGCAATTAGTTCTGCCGATCCGATTAAAACATTGTATTCAAGGATCCCAACCTTTGTCGTTATAGGAGGGCGATCAAATGGTCTGGGTAGCTCTTTGCGTTTGGTATCCCTCATATCTGGAGGAGAATAAGTACTTGCAGGCCATTTCTAAACCTTGTTTCGTCGTCACGGCTCTTCGTTAAGGGGTTGTCGTCTGGTGAAATTAAAGTTAGCATCATCCTCTTCCCATTGTACTACATGGATATTTGGTCAGTTCCTTATACAAATCAGTGTTTGGGATGAGCTCTTTTCGAAAAGTAGAAGCATCAATTTGTTGGTTGCAACTAGGAAGTAGCAAACATTCTCTGTCTGTATTGAGCTATGTGATCGTCCGGATCAGCCGTCCCGTCGTAAAGTTTAATGTTAGGGAAGCTAAACTTTTTGAACATTTCCACTAAGGCAATTTCATCAACAAAGAGAAAGTCGGCGAAACAATTGGCCGCACTCGTTTTGATTGTTGTAGGCATCCCAGGAATACGTTGAACCATGACTTCAATCGCCACTAACTATCGTGGGAACTCTGGATCTTGTCCATTGGTAGGCTGTAATTGTACATCCTATAACCATCCATTCAGTGGTGTGGCGAATTGCACGTTCGAACCAATGGTCCTAAGTCCATTTTTGTCGAGTGAAGGCGTTAGCCTGAAGGGAGTATGGGAACGGGATAGATGTACCAAAGTTGGATAGGATGCCAATGATTCCATCCTTTCTTGAAGGACTCAATTCTCCACATATATGGCATCATTCTTTGCTTCTAGTCTCACCATTTTTTGTGAATTCTGCTTTGTCAACTCGATGAGTTGGGCTAGTTGTGCAGTTACTTCACCAAACAGAGCGGTAGGTTGAGAGTGTGTGAACGCAGGATAAACAACATCACGTTGAACAACCGTCGGCTGGACTAGCTAGGTCAATTGGGCTGACTGTGTAATGGTTGGCAGAGTGGTGATATGACTTGAGCTGTCTCCCTGACATGGTGATTGATGACTAGTAATGGTAAGAGCTTTGTTCGTAACAATGATTACTAGGGACCCACAGTGGGCGCCAAATTGTAGACTATAAATTCTACAGTTGAGAAAATCGAATTGGACAGGCCACCAGCAATCCTGCAGAAAAGAGAACTAGGAAGAAAGACTGCAAAAGATCTCAAGACGACACCGGTGTGGTGCCGGTCTGCCGGATGAAGATCCTCTGACGATCAAGTCAATAAAGTTATTCAAGGATTATAGGCATACTAGACCCAAAAAAAAAAGTAAGTTAGGGTAGAGTAGTTTTTCTTATCTACCTGAACGTAAGATTGACTACAGAATTTATAGCAGTGGGATAACCGTCTAGGTGGGATTGACAAGGACTCTACGAGAATTTCTGGTTGGTTGGAACTGAATCTGATAAGATCTATTCGATTGAGATACCCAAACTGTTTTCAGATAACTTCTACTTGACCTGGTCAAATCATAGCGTGATTTATCTTG